>JAUPFZ010000034.1:47500-169336 GCA_036937285.1 Euphydryas editha | reverse complement strand
ATAAGTTTTAAAAATTCTTTTTTTATCTGTTTTTCAAATATTTAAAATTGATTTTGACCTAAAGGTTGTAGATACCAAGTCATAAAAACCCAAAAAAAAAATTAAAATTGATTAAAAACGTCAATGTCATTCGCCATATTGGATTTAGGTTTTTGTCGTGCTCCGAGTTTGTTTTGAAATTTTACAAGATAATTATTAGAATTTTTTGTATCGTTTGTGGACTTTTATCCTCTATTTTATTAAAATCGCATCATCGAAGATGGTTTTGTGAAAGCACAAAGTACAAAATCTGCTAATGATAAATACGTTGATGGTGGCGAAATTATTGCATCCAACCAAGATTTCTGTTCTGCCGAGCTGAGAAATATTAAAACAGCAATGTAAGTAACTATCGTATCAAGTTTTTTCTAACAATAAGAACAATAACAATACACAACACGATAATACCTATATTTACTATTTAGAATCGAACCTTACTTATTTTTTGTCGTCAGGTCGTGAAGGGAATCTTACGGGGACGACGCAATAGGCTATATGCAGCTCAAGCGGGTTCAAAATATATATGCCTGGAACAAAAGTGCTTCCCAAGCCCTATGCGGTGACACTTATTGTGAATGAAAAGGAAGAGACTGTGACTAGTATCAAGTGCCACGATTGCCCCTTGTCAGAAAATATTGGCTCGTCAATAAAAATTTTGGGTGTAAAAGAAATCTCTAAAAGAAAACCAAAGTAGATGGTTCCAGACAGCAGAGTGTTAAATAAAATTGTTGTAGAATGCAAAAAAAAGAAAAATCGACAAATACCAGTTTTTAAAGCATGAAACCGATTTTGACATTGACATCAAGTCAACGTTATCACTGCATCATCTAACAATTAAATACAACGACGAAAACTGACATTTTTTTTAACACAAATCTTACATGTATTCAATCAAAAAACTATATCATTCCTAGAGAGTAGAACTAGAGATTATCATTAAAGTGTTTTGTGGCATCAACTAAGATATGGCAGAAGCACAGCCTCGAAATGCTATAAATTGAGTGAGTGCAAAACTGTGGATGGTACTCTTGTTGCTGTGATTTTTGGTGCAAAAATTCCAGAAACTCCAGTAATATCAAGAGGTAAAAAACTGGAAGACAAAGTAAGGATAACAGTGAAAAAGAAAATAGGAATGAAGATAGAAAAATGTGGTCTATATATTTCTCAGTCATTCCCAATGGTTGCTGGCTTAATAACAGGACTACATTAAGCGTCCGTCTAGTGAAAAAACTGTACAAAACTGTATAGATAAGAATGGTACAATGTCAAAGAAATATTTTGTGCAAGTTCAAATCCAAAATATTGTGCTAAAGAAAACCATATATTTGTATAAAAGTTATTTTTGTGTTAAATAATCGAGTCACTATAATTCCTGTTGAATATGAACATGAATATGTCATAAAGTTATTAAATAGTGTAGTTGCTTTTTGGAAGAATAACATTTTTCCAATTTTATATAAAAGCGTTAAAGTTTAAAAACCACTGAAAATATACTTTTCGTGTTATTATATGAATAACTGATAATTTCTTATAATATGTAAAAGTTATTGTTTGTGACATTGTAACCTATGAGGTAGATTTTTACAATACATCAATTTTATAATGAAAATAATTGTTTTATTGAATTAATTTTACTTTTACTTTTTGAGTAATATTAAAAGCTGAATTGATACCAAGAGAGCAGTACAGTAGATCCTGTATATAGTGTCTATGTATTCACATATTTTGCACATGCACTTTTGAAAAATGCACATCTATTACTATATCACTAACATCTATTATGGTGGCTATGTTGACCAAATCTTCAAATCAATTCGGCCATGTGTTGACCAACATCATCTTTTATACAGTGCACCATGGAAATAATAAAACCATACTTAATATTGGTTATATTTTTTATTATAATATAATAGTAGTATATAGTGCAAGTATTCATTTAATCCTTCAAAACCACTGGATTTATTTTGATACAATTTTCACTATGATGTTCAAAAAAAATACTATGATGATAAAAATGTTCAAGGTGCTCAAACCCTCTGTCAGGTAAAATACAAGCATTAGATGGCAAACTATCTAAAAATTTGCTATGTTGAACGAAGTTCACATCCTTTGTCCTTCCTGCATATCCAGTAGAGACAAAATTTCCGAGACCATCATACAGACAATACATTGGATTTCAATATCTAAGCAGTCTATCATACTTGTAACTTTATTATATTTATGCCTAAAAGCAATAGATAGGTACTTCTTGAGTGTATTAGTTGAAAACTTTTTAATAAAGGGTTAAAGTAAATTCACAATTTCTGGCATTGTGTTGAAACTTACATTGCTAGCTCAAGTCACCTATATATCAAAATAATCAGCGAGTTGTGCAAATGTTCTATATAATTTTATTAATAAAATATTTTGTTGCGAAAGATTGGTTTGTTTTCCAATCAAATCTATCAGAAAATAGAGTTCCTTTAGTAGACCAATATATAATTGAGGCTTACTTTTTATCTTAGACAAAGTACTCAGTAGAATTACTTTTACATCTTTTTTTCAATTCCTCTTGAGAGTTAGCATCAGAAGTAGTTTTTGATTGACTAGATAGTTTGTATGAAGTGGAATTGTAATCTACCATCGAACCTGCTATTGATGGTGTGCATAACTCATCACTCTCATATTTATCTTCAAAAAAAAATCAGTTTCCTTTTAGTGGCTGTAAGAATAGATACACATAGAGTACTCATTCTTCCCTGAGATAATTTAAAGGATGATGTTGCAGTAGGCACACACGGTTGTCTTGAAAGGTGACATCATGCTGTCTTCTTTTTTTATACTAGTCTGCATATTTCTACTTCTGTAGTGTGTCATCCGACGGACTTGAATTGCTTTATATTCCTGCTTTTGTACTACTTGGACTGCTTTATTGTCTCACTTCTTAATTTCAGGTATCAAAAAATCTGATAATAATAGTAAAATATGATTAATAAAATATCAGTCCCAGTGATACTATTGATAATTTATTACAACTGCATAAACTACAAAATTAAAAAATTACCTGGACTACAAGACGGTAATGTTATAACATAATTCTCATTTTGTATGGTCTCTTCATTCTCCTTAATTGTAGATATTCTTTGCCTTTTAATTAATTTTGATTTAGATCTAGATTGATTGATCTAGATCTTAGATTGATTTAATAAAGGCATGCTGAGGTTCACTTGAAGTGGACTCGTGTTTCTTGTTCGCTTGGTAATCAAATCTGGATGTTACACAGTTTGGTTTGATCTGAATTTGTTTAACAGAACCCATGATCTTATACTCTGTATAATTTTCCATATCATTTTCTAGCTAAAATGTAGAATAAAATATTTATGAAGCTTTCAACTCACTACATATCGTAACCTATAAATACATTACAAAATATGGCATTTTGTTTGTAATATAAACATAAAGTTTTCTTTTGTTTATTTGATAGTTAATATAACATTTATAACGCATACTTATATCAAAGTGGTCTTCACAGAAATACAGTCTAGTCTTTGTAGACAATGTTTATTTATTTATTTAATGATGTTTGATCTCTTCTTGCCAGTTTCAACCAAGTGTTTCTCATTTTAATATCACTTAGCAATGGATCCATAATTTTTGTGTCGTTTTTACACTTGTATTATTGCATTCAGACACAAGACACCAATGATAAACATTTAAAACTCATTATTTTCACAAATCTTGTTACTTGGTCTTTCGCAGTTATGTTGTTTAGTTGTTTACTAATTTTAAATAATTATGTTTTTAAAAGATTAAATTTAATATCCAGATAACTTGTTTTAAGTTTATTTATTGTGATTGTGATTTTTAAATAAACCGCTTAGACGTCAAACGGACGCATGCGCAACACAAGTGTTTCTGGACGGTTATCATGCAAAATAAAAATTGTTAATTAAACAAAAAATAGACATTATATCGATAGAACAAACGTGTTTTATAAAAGAACAAACATTTATAAATATTTAGAGCCTACTAATAACGAAAAAAATTAGAAATTGGAGTAGGGGGGGCTAACTTAAAGGCATATTTTTAATATTTTTTTATAAATAAACGAATAACGAACAAACGATTGTTTATAACGAACAATCAAGAACAAACGACGAACAAACGATATAGGCAAACGAAAATTGGAAAAATAAAAAAAAAAATTTTTTGGGGGGCTAACTTCCGTGACCCTGCACATAGCGTATATTTTTCCCTCCAAATATCATTATTCCCTCAACTGTCATTTACGTTTGTATGGTTGAGTTTTGCGATCAAGACTTGGCTATTAAGTTGAGTGTTGTGTGCAAGTTTTGTAAGTTCTTGCGTGGTTATTTTTTGTTTAATACATCGATTCCTTTCTGTTGTAAAACCTCTGTCCTATTGTGTTGTTAAGTGTTGTGTGATTGTTATTTTGTAAGTATATTTGTGTAGTTTTAACTTATTTTAAGATGGATAATGAACCGCCAGATCCTGGTGGAGGTTATCCAACTACGACAGTTTCAGTTGATTTGAATGGAAGTAATAGAAAAAGGCGTCCTGATGTGGATATTAATCCCCAGGCCAAAAAATCGTCGTCTTCCGCCCTCGAAACTCCATCTATCCAATTAACTTATGTTCATCCGGACTATGACAAAGGCAAGAACAAGTACTCGTCAAATGATGTTGCTCCTTTTGTGGTCCACGTATGTAGACACGAAGCAGGCGCAAACACAGGTGCAGTCCTACGTCCAATACAATTCGGCCATTTTCTTCATAAAAATAATATTAAAAATGTTGTGATGGATGGTATTAAAAGAGTTGGACGCAATCGCGTATCAATAGAATTTAAGACAGCTGAACACGCTAATGCTTTCTTAGACCACTCAGCTCTTCCTGCTGGTGGATATATAGCAGCAATCCCAGTATTTAGTGTTTCCCGAATGGGAATTATTCGAGAAGTACCTGTAGAGTGGTCTATGGAAGAATTAGTTGAAAATATTGAAGTCCCTAATGGTGTTGGAAAAGTTGTCCGGGCCCGGAGACTGAGCCGGAAATCATATAATGAAAATAATAACCCCATTTGGATCCCTACACAATCCGTAGTTTTAACATTCTCAGGACAAAAACTTCCTCCTCGTGTATTTTGTTTTTTTACTTCTTTACCGGTTGAAACCTACATTTTGCCTACAATTCAATGCAATAATTGTTGTCGATTTGGTCATGTTAAGGCTCAGTGTAGATCAAAACCGAGGTGCTTTAAATGTTCACAAATGCACGAGGGTGAAACATGCTCTGTCCAATCCCTGTCCTGTTTATTTTGCTCTGGTGCCCACGCAGCAAATGATAACTCCTGTCCTGAACACTCTAGACAAAAAGCAATTAAATTAGTTATGTCGCAGGAAAGCATATCATATCTTGAAGCCTCTGCTAGATTTCCACAAGTACGTAGATCATTTGCTGACACTGCTAGGAATGCGCCTCTTGTTTCCTCCCCTATTAATAGACAATCTTCCCCTACTCCTATTTCATATAGAAAAACTACGTTTACCCCACGCCGTCCAATCGCTCCTGAGTGTCAAGGTTATGACAGACAAGCCCATCAAAATATAGTCCATCCCCCTACTTCATACTCACCTAATGGGTGTGCTTTCCCACAAGAGAGTATTTCCCCTAATGATAATTTTTTGGAACACCTAACTTCTATTCTCATTAATATGATTTCCCGGTTCAGTGACACCGGGCTACCGAACAATATTCGTAAAAATCTGTCTCAGCTCTCTTTATTAATACAAAATGTCTCTGAATCTGATCCAGTGGAACTGTCGTAGCATAAGGAATAAAAAACATGATTTTACATACATTTTAAAAAAATATAATCCATCAATTGTTGCCGTCCAGGAGACCTGGTTAAGGCCTGGTACTTCTTTTAGGTTACCCGGCTACGTTTGTCTCCGGGACGACAGAAGTGATGGAAAGGCTGGATCAGCCATCTTAGTATCTAGGAAATGTACATACTCATTCATCCCTACTTCACCTCATAGTGATAGTCTCAATGTTGTTGTTGTCCGTGTTTTAAATGTTTCATTTGTATCTGTATATATTCCTGTCCCCTCATCATCTGTGTTGTCTGAATTTGAATCCATTTTGTCTTCCTTAACACCACCCATAGTTGTTTTAGGTGATTTTAATTGTCACCATATGTCATGGGGGTCATATTTCAGTGATAGTCTCTCCCTGCTTCTACTAGACTTATTTGATGAATACAATCTTGTTGTACTCAATGATGGTTCTCCCACACGCAGGGTTTCACCTCTCCAGAATCCAAAGAGTGCTGTAGACCTTTCTTTAAGCTCCTGTAATATCTCAGCCCAATTTTCATGGTCGATTTTCAGTGACTCTTTTGGTAGTGACCATTTTCCTATCTTAATTTCATTTACTCACACTCCTTCCCCTTCTATGATTAATTATCCATCTAGACAAACATTTAAATTGGCTAACGCAGAATGGTCTCAGTTTGCCAACATAACTGATCAACAAATCCGTCAAATTCCTCCGGTCTCTGTCGACAATGTTCATGAGCTTTACTCAGATTTTAAAAACGTTTTGTTAAATAGTGCAAAAAAAACGGTTCCTATTAAAAAAAGAAACTTTTATAGAATTTCTTCCCCCCCATGGTGGGATTCCGAGTGCACAAATGCTTGTAGGCGGCGTAAAGAGGCTGAGCGCTTGTATTCGGCATCTATGAGCTTAGAAAACTATCTGAATTACAAACATATTGCAGCACAGGTAAAAAGGTTACTTGCTCAAAAGAAAAAGAATAGATGGCTTGAGTTTTGCGAAAGTTTATCTCCTTCTTCTCATCCCTCATTAGTTTGGCGAAACATTAAAAAATTCCGTGGTTCCTTTGCCCCTAATGATAGCCCTATGACTAATGACATTTCACTCTGGTTAGATTCCTTCTCTCAGAAGTTGGCTCCTCCTTCAGCTCCATCTTTGGAGGAATGTCGCGTTTTTTTAAGTCCGCCGCTTACCCCGCTCAGTGAGTTTGATCGTCCCTTTTCACTGGAGGAGTTTCAATTGGTTTTAAATTCCTTAAAGGACTCCTCGCCCGGTGTCGATGGCATTCCTTATTCTTTTGTGGTAAGAAGTGGGCCGGACACACAGAGGACTTGTCTAAATTTTTTAAACTCCATTTTTCAATCGGAGATTCCTCCAGAAGAATGGGGAACTCAAATCATTGTACCTATTTTAAAGCCGGGAAAGCCTGGTAATGACCCCTCTTCTTATCGCCCAATTGCTCTATCATCTACCCTGGCAAAAATTTTAGAGCACCTCATTAAAAATAGGCTTGAGTGGATCGTAGAGAATAGCGACATTCTTTCCAAGACTCAGTTCGGTTTCCGGAAAGGTCGCAGTACAGTAGATAGCCTCAGTATCTTCATTTCTGATATCCGCATTGCTTTCTCAAAAAAGGAATCATTGGTGGGAGTGTTTCTTGACATGTCGTCCGCCTACGATAATGTGCTTCTTCCGGTGCTCAGGCAAAAGATGCTACATCTGAGTCTTCCTGTGAAGATAGTAAATTACGTCTGCAATTACTTGTCAACCCGTTCCATTATAGTAAATTATCAAAATTCCACCCTCCCTCCTAGGAAAGTTTGGAAAGGTCTTCCCCAAGGTTCGGTACTTAGCCCTCTTTTATATAATATTTATACTAACGACCTTGACCTTTCAGTCAGTTCTTTCTGTAATGTATTGCAGTATGCGGACGATGTGTCATTGTACATTTCAGGCATGGATATACTAGAATGCTCTAACCGACTTAATTCTTCTATTTATTATTTAAATGAGTGGTTGAATAGACATGGTTTATCTATATCTACCGAAAAAAGTAGTGTGGTGGTGTTCTCTAGGAAAAGATCTATTCCTAATGTAATAATAGCTTCAGATAACCGAGTTTTCCCGGTTAGGGATAATGTTAAATTTTTAGGGGTTTACCTTGACTCAAGGATGACTGGCTCTCAACATATTAATCATGTTCTTAATAAGTCAGAAAAAAATGTCAATATTCTTCGCTCACTTTCTGGAGTGTGGTGGGGCTCCCATCCCTACACACAGAAGCTCCTTTATAATTCTCTGGTCCGCAGTTACTTTGACTATGGATCTTTTCTACTTGAGCCCTGCAATAAAACCTGTTTAAAAATGTTAGATAGGGTACAGTCTAAATCACTTCGCATAATTATAGGGGCTATGAAGTCTTCCCCTATCAATGCTATGCAGGTGGAATGTGTCGATCCTCCCCTACATATTCGACGTCAGTACCTTGCTGACAGGTTTATCTTTAAAACTCTCCAAGACTCTCAACATCCACTTATTCGTAAACTTAGTCTTCTATCCCAGCTTACATCTTCCTCCAACTATTGGTGTCATAAAGATATCCCTTGTCTCCTTAAGAGTTACCTAAAGTTTACATCTCTACCATGCCCCGTTGCTCAATTCAGACTTAATCCTCTTTATGCTACCCCTTTTTCTTCTGTTGTCTTCTCCCCCAAGATTATTCTAGATTTACCCATAAACAAGGATTCCATGGTAGCCAACTCTCAATTCAATTCTATTATGAACAGACAGTTTAAGGACTGGTTACTTATATATACTGATGCTTCTAAACTGTCTGAGTTGGATTGTGTTGGTGTGGCTGTCTGGATTCCTAAAGTAAATGTTATATTAAATTACAGATTACCACCAATATCCTCGGTTTTTACAGGTGAAGTGTTGGCTATTCTTGAAGCTCTTAGATTTGTTGAGTCACACCGTCTTGACAAATCCATTATTATTACGGACTCGAAGAGTGCTCTACAAGCAATTACGTCTAATCAATTTCGATCAAAGTCAAGGTTTCCGTTAATCCTGGAAATTAAACATGTACTTTTTAATTTAAATAATAATAAAATTCAAGTTGAGCTGGCTTGGATTCCTAGTCACTGCGGTATAGTTGGCAATGAGAATGTCGACCTTTACGCTAAGGAGGCAACTAGGTCCGGAGGGCTTAGTCAGTTTAAAGTTTATTGTCAGGACATCATTCCTCTTGCAAAAATTCGTTTAACCTCAGTCTGGAATGAATTGTGGATGCAGTCTAGTAGAACTACGGGGAAGCACTATGCTGATATTCAAAGACAAATACCCATCAAACCTTGGTTTTTTAAGTACTACAAAGCGCCTAAGTATGTATGTTCTACAATATGCCGACTTCGCCTTGGCCATTCTTGCAACCCTGTCTTTCTAGCTAAAATAAGAATAAGAGACAGTTCCCTGTGTGAATGCGGTTTAGACGAAGGCTCCCCGGAACATATATTTTTTAGCTGCTCACAAAATGTATCCTCACTATATAATTTCCTTCCGCCTGTTATCCCACGTCCTACTGATTTTAAATCTGTTCTATCCTTTGTACATACACCATTTGTTGATACTTTGTGTGCGTTTATTGTAGAAAATAACATTAGACTGTAGAGTAATGTCCTACTAACCTTTGTTTTGTTTTGTTTTAGGTAGAACAACAGTTCTTTTCAATACCTGCTTTAAAAAAAAAAAAAAAACCTTTTTTTTTTTTTGTAACTTTTTATTTAACTTGTACTTCCACAAATCTTAATAAATAGCAAAGTCATTCAAGTCAAGGTCTTAACCGAACAATAGACACTCACCGAACATTGAATCATCAACTCGGATACTGGCAATTCCGCAAGGGAGCTAAAGCCAAAGAAGAAGAAGAAGAAGAGTTTTGCGATTTTGTAATTATTATTTTTTTTTCTTTGTTATTTAACTCTTTTATTTAGATTTGAAAAAGTGTTTAGAATAATTCTTACGTGAACGTTTAATTGCAATCTTTAAAAATTCATAACCTGTTTTCTCAACATGGTTCGAGCTTGTGCCGTACCCAAGTGCAAAACCGGATACAAATCCGTTAAAGAAAAGTGTTCGGTTTTCTCAGTGCCGAAAAACATTGAACAATTTAAAAAATGGCAAGCGGCGATTCCTTGGATTGTTTTGAAGCAGTCGCAGGGCGTGTGTGAAAAACACTTTGAAGAAAAATATATCCTCAAGGAATGGGTGGGACGTGATTCGGAAGGTCGAGTTATTGCCAAAGTACATTCATTTAAAATTTATCTTCACAAAGTTCGTAGTTAGAAACGAAATTACTATGTGCATTAACTCTTTCGCTACCAACCCATACTAACTATGTGTATGTATACTAACTATGTGTGACGACGCGATTTTCTTTGCTGGGCTCGGTGTTATAAATAATAAATATGTGACTGGTGTTCATTATGAATTCATGATAACTGTTGTATCAAGCCGTACTGCACATAGATGTGTAATGTTATGCAACAATAAAATAAATGAAAGATGTTATTGGTCTGGCAATAATTACAGTTGTTTATAAGATCTGAGAGGTTTTCTCCTTAGGTCCTCGTAGCGAAAGGGTTAATTACATCTTAATTAGAGTAAATAGTCTACTTTACGATATTCTAAGATTGAAAGCTGTGGTTAACGTATAAAACACACTTAGATAAAATATATATACTGCAACTTCGACTCCCTAAATAAATCGTCCCTATTAACATTAAAAATTAATTCAGAAATGATTATTACCAATTATTTAAACATTGTAAAATAATGCCTATACATGATAAGATTAAACTCACTTTACTAAGTAAAGAATTTTTAACGATACAATAAAATTTTTGAAGAAAGTACTCCCTAACACTATTATTACTGGACAAAAAAGTAACACTATATTGCTTTGAATATAACCTATACAGTAAAACAAAATTAAGTTACATAATAACACATCTTATAAACGAACTTCCTTTAACTTTATGGGAATCATTAACAACAAAAAACTTAAAAAGATCCTTCGAAAAACATTTTATTGATAATATCTTTATATCATATCTTTAACTTAAATAAATAATATATAAATGAATTAAACAATAATTAAATAAAGTCAAATAATTTTATATAAAACTTATGAATAAATAAAAATTAACTAAACTAAAATTATACTTATTCTAAAATATAAAATAATTTAAAAAAAAACCCTTAAAAAACATTTTATTGATAATGTCCTTATATCAAAACTTTAACTTAAATAAATAATATATAAATGAATTAAACAATAATTAAACAAAGTCAAATAATATTATATAAAACTTATGAATAAATAAAAATTATTTAAACTAAAATTATATTATACAACAACAATAATATTTTTAACTAAAAATTATTAATTATACTTATTCTAAAATGTATACTAATATTATAAAGCTGAAGAGTTTGTTTGTTTGTTTGAACGCGCTAATCTCAGGAACTACTGGTTGGAATTGAAAAAAAAATTTTGTTGGGTAACCCATTTACCGAGGAAGGATATAGGCTATATAACATCACGCTACGACCAATAGGGGCTGAGCAATAATAAGAAATGTTATGAAAAAGGGAAAAAAATAAACTTTTTTGATAGCTTCCGTTGCGTCCTTTATTATTTATCTTCTCGAGACATTTTTTTTACTATATTTCCACTTTTGAAGTAAATATAACATTATTCTTTTACTGAGAATTTGAGAAAAATAAAAAAAAAAACTCAATAATATGTTGACCGACCCAGGAATCTAATCTGAGACCCCTTGTGAACACTCAATCAACGAGGCGGGCACCTACTCTTAGAGTAATTGTTTAAAAATATTTAAGTACGTTTTTCTCTCAAATTAACGCGGGTGAAACCGCGGGGCACAGCTAGTATAAAATAAATAAACAAAAGTAAAATAAAATCACGCATTAATCTGATTAGTGAATGATAAAATTAATAAATGTCATCACTAGAGACCCAGACCTAGAGGACCCAGTTTCTAAAGAACACAAATAATTAAAATCTTTCAATAAAATATTATAAAAATAGTTCTATAAACAAACTATTATTCAGTCAGTGTCAATAACTGGGTCTTTAACCATATACTATTTTTTAAATCTTTTTTTTCTTACAATTTGCATTTTTTTCTTGCACATTTTATCTTTCACTCATGCTATCTCACAACTATCTGTAAAGTGTGTAGTTGTAATGCGTGTACACTTATTTCAGGTTCCTTACAAAAAACGAAGACTTGTTGAATCTGCGGTCCCAACAATTTTCGACAAGCTCACAACAATGTTGCCTCCAGTCTCAGATAAACCAATGGACGGCATGTTCGATGGCTCGAATTCCCTGGAATACCAATGTAAGTCTGTTAAATATAGATATCGATGAAATGGTGTGATGTTTTTGCATAATATATGTAAATAAAATATCAATGGCACACGATAGTCCAAACAAGTTGTTTTTTTAATTTTTTACACAGGTGAAAGCTTTGAGGAACCTCTGATGGATACTCCTAATGCAGAATGTGTAGATGCATCATGTACAATGCCATGTGCACAGCAAGAAACCGTTCAGTATGAGGTTTCCCCAGTAATACCGGTCCCTAGTACTGTATTAACTTCTCTGAATCAGGAAGTAGTTGATTCAGTCTCGATTGTGCATGGGAAAAGTTTCGTTCTATCGAAGATTATGATTAACAATTTGACAAGCAATGTAGTAACAACTGAGATGAACCCTATTACAATACCAACATCGTGGAGTGTTACCGAGTACGCAGAAGAGAGAGGCTCAGATAAACCTACATACGGCGTGTTCGATTTCTCGAATTCCCTGGAAAAACAATGTAAGTCTGTAACATAAATAGATATCGATGAAATAATGTGATGTTTTTGCATAGTTATGTAAATAAAATATCAGTGGCACATGATAGTCCAAACAAGTTTTATTTTTTATTTTTACACAGGTGAAAGCTTTGAGGAACCTTTAATGGATACTCCTGATGCAGAATGTGCAGATGCATCGTGTGCAATGCCATATGCACATCAAGAAACCGTTCAACACGATGTTCTCTCAGAAAAACCGGTCCCTAGTGCTGCATCAACTTCTCCGAATCAGGAAGTCGATACAGCGTCGATTGTGCGCGGGAAAAATTTTGTTCTATCGAAGATTACGATTAACGATTTAACAAGCAACGTAGTATCAAGTGAGAAGAACCCTATTACAATACCAACATCATGGGGTGTTACCGAGTATACAGAAGAGAGAGGCCAAAGGGTTGTCTTTTCGAATATTCTACGTACAAACTCCAATGGTACAGCAATCACGATCATAGATAAGAGTGTCGAGGTCGAGCCGGACAAAACACTTCGTTACTGTGTTTATGGGCGCCTTATAGATTCGGAGAGATGTCAACTGCCTCCAATTCTGACAGACACGACTCTACTGCCAAATATTTTAGGGGAATTCAGAAGATTGAATGTATGCCAAGGCCTCAATCCGGTTAACATCCATCATTTGTCATTTGACTGTGTTTTTCAGGATTCTGTTCAACGATGGCGTGACAACGATTGTACGATACTTGCAAAACATAAACGATGTGAGCATTGCAAAAAAATGAGACATCGCATCCTCCAGAGAGAATCAAGGTCGAACAAAACTAAAAAGATATATCGTATTCATCACTTATCAAATCCCATCGACGAAAGGAAGCTCATTGCTTTGCGGGAAAAAAATGCTCGGGATAAACGCGCCAATAATTATTTGAAGCGACGTGTCCAATTATTGACCGAGTCATTGAATGGAAAAGCCAAAGAAATATCATCTATTCGTGCTGAAACATTGGACGACAAATTTTCACAACTGCAAATTCCTGCATCACAACAGACTGTGATTAGAGAAATTATCTCTGCTGCCATGAAGAGAGACACGAAAAGTCGTCGTTACTCCGAAGACTGGATAATGTTGTGCATTTTGATGCACATACGTTCTCCAAGTTATTATGAGTTTCTTCGAAAGAACAATGTTTTGTCACTGCCCTGTGCAAGGACCATCCGCAGCTACTTTTCACTCATAAATGTGAAATGCGGTTTTGACGAGCAGTTTGGACAATTATTAAAGAAGCACTTCGACACAAAAACTGAACAGCAGCGACATGGCGTGCTTTTATTGGACGAGATAAATTTGCGGAAATCTGTGGCAGTATGTTCAAGAAATTTGAGTTACGTCGGACTGACGGATTTTGGCGAAGACGGACCGCAATCTACTGACATCCAGGAGCAAGCAACACACGGCCTTGTTCTAATGTTTCAGTCGATTGCCGACTCTTTCACTCAGCCAATCGCTGTTTTTGCGTCAAAAAATCCAGTGAAGGGAGAGGAGCTCGCAAAGCTGGTGATCAAAGCAATTGGTTACCTGGAAAAGAACGGGGCGATGATTCATGGCGTTATTGCTGATGGTGCGGCCACGAACTCAAAAATGTGGTCCATTTTAGGTGTATCGGGTGCAATGGAAAATACAAAAACGTACTTTACGCATCCTCTCGATGATAACCGGAAGTATTTGTTTTTTGTGATGTACCCCACGTCATCAAAAACATACGGAATCGGCTCTACAATAATAAATTGCGGGTAAGTTTCGCCATAAAGTACATCTAAAAATACGTTAAAATAGTGCAATGTAACATACCAAAAATTGACGATCCCTACATATATATATATATATATATATATATTTTTTTTTTTTATTTATTATTATTTATAATAATAGATTGCAGCCCTATTATAATAATACAGACGTAGTTTGTTCCGAATTAATACTTTGAACGGTCGAGATAGTACATAGAAAACTTTTCAATATATATGTAATCATTAATATTTGTACAGATGAAATCGTCGGACAGTTACATATCGTGGGATTATTTCAACATTTTATTCGATATTGATAGTAAATACCCCGGACATGCTAGGGTTTGCCCAAAAATAACACAGAGACATGTTGTATTGGACAGTATGTCTAAAATGCGCGTCCGACTCGCGACACAGGTATTTTACTTGCCTCGAAATGTTTTTTACATGATTCGTTTACATTCCATGGAAAATTTAACCAGCCTGCAACTATTCGTGTATTTAAAGATTTTCAGTAACTCGGTTGCCCAAGGTCTGGCCTTCTATTCATCGCAGAAAGTTGAGTCTCTTGCTGGATGCGATGAAACGATTCGGTTCTGCGTTCAAATTAACAGGATGTTTGATGCACTGAATCGAAAGTCTCCGAACGAAGGAGTGGCCCCGGAGACGAACGACTTCAAGGTGAATAATTTATGCATATTGAATAGCTATACTGATACATTTATTTATTTTGCAAGCAGTGCAATCTATTTCCTAAATTTACTATCTACAGGTACTACAAGATTCGATTAGATGGTTAAATGACTGGGAATCTGCCCAAAAAAAAGGTGACATAACGGCGGATGAATACTTGACCTCGCAAACGTCGCAGGCACTGAGATTATCCGTCCAATCAACCATCGATTTGTGTCGCTATCTAATCGAAAAGTTCGGTTTCAAATATCTACTGACGGGAAAAGTAAATCAAGATAACTTGGAGGTATACATACAATCAATACAAGTATCAGGATTTAGTACATTTCTCGTTTTGATATTTCAGGTCTGTTTCTATTAATATTTAATATAGTCTTGACATGACTATTACATACCGTGTTCGATTTTTCTTCAAACTGCGGAAGGGAAGTGGTGAAACATTGTTTTCATCAACGGAACTGCATAAATAGAAAAACTGAAAGAAAAAGTGAAAAATAGAATCTCATGTTTTATGTGGTTCTTCTTACCTTCATTGAGCACTCCTAGAATATTTCATCTTGTAGACAAATAACTAACTGGTGCGGTGGTGCGATTCTCAAAACTAAATAATAACTGAAAAAGAAAATAATTTGTTAACAAAAGTGATGCAATATCAAAAAGTTTTTTTTGCGTTATTGTGACCCACCATATTTGAAGATTCGCCTTTTCTATGTATTTTGTGTATTTGTTTTTGCAGAAATTCTTCGGCACTATTCGCCAAGCCGCTGGATGCAACGATCATCCAAGTTGTCCAACCTTTTTACAACTGTACAAAATACTATCCGTGTACAGTGTCCTAAAACCACCGAAATTTGGAAACTGTACCGTCACAGAACAGCCATCGCCCCAGATTCTGGTGTCACTACAGGAATTGAAGAATATTTATGGACCAAAGTCCGAAGGACAATTTGCTATCCATCGGCGAAATGTAAAAAATAAATTAGATGAAATTATACGGCAGTACGATTTGGAGGTGGACGAAGTCATAGATCCTTGTGATCATGATTATGCTCTCCCTGAGAATCTCGATTGTATAATATATTATGTGGCAGGTTTGTCATTTTCTAGTTAACTTTTTGTTTCAACCGCTTCATATTAACAATTAGTAGGTGTTATTGTTATTGACAAATTATACGGATATTTGTCATGGTCAGGGCGTTTGTGCTTGTGTGTTATGTGTGTTTGTAGCCACCAACACAGGATAAACATCCTACTGGGGGCCGTTAATGTGAGATGTTTTTTATTATTTATATTTATTTATTTATTACTATTAACTTGGAGAAGTTTTGTGCGAATGACACGATAATATGTGTGTAAATTATGTGTGTAACACTTACATTGCTTTCCAGGCTATTTATGCAAACAAATATTCAAATTGTATGGCTCATGCATGACTTGTCAACTGGCTGTGACATCACAATCGCCTTCCACGTCTTCAGTATCGAAATTAGTCGATATGAAATCACGTGGGGGGCTAGTTTATGCTAATCCGAAATTTTTCCACCTCATCCGGCATGTAGAAGCATGCTTCATTAAATATGCCTCTCACCGTAACGTTTTCGACCACACGCTAGAAGACGTTTTATCCTCTTACAAATTTTCATTTCCATGCACGCTTCACGCTTCAGAAATTTTATCGCATGCTATAGTATATTATATTCGGTTAAGGATGAGGCAACATACTAAACAATTAAATCTAACTATGCCGAAAGATTGCGCGCAGAAAAGAAAAATCTCGCGACTGATGAAAAATTAAATATATTTTATCTAAACATAATATATTTATATATATTATTTTTAATTACTTTTATTAAGTTTATCTTTTCAAAGCCATTAAACCAAAAGTAGTCAATTGTTATTAATTTGATTTTGTTTTACGTTGAATATGATAAAACTTTGATTTTTCATCACCAACACAAAATACTCTTGGAGATTAAAATAAAATTTCAATTTTAGTCTAATAAGAGGTACGTATTTTTTAAATTATTCATTAGATATTAAAAATATTATGTAATGATAACAATATTATATGTTCATCATTTTACTAGCTGATGTCATTATATATATTCTTTTTTACATTTTGACGTTATATTTGTTAAAAACTTTTTTTTTCATATTCTAGAATAAAGTTATTTTTATTAAATTTTCGACAAAGTAATATACTAGTAATTGGCGAAATATTTAAACTACATCAAAATAACTATAACGGTAATAAGAATAATAAAAAAAAAACTTGTTATTTTCTTATATTTTTCAGCTATAAAATAACATAGGACATGTCGCATACAATTCACATAATCAACATTATCATCGTACTGTATATTTCATAGCGAAGAAACCATATAATTCAATTTTGTTTTACGTTGAATATGATAAAACTTTGATTTTTCATCACCAACACAAAATACTCTTGGAGATTAAAATAAAATTTCAATTTTAGTCTAATAAGAGGTACGTATTTTTTAAATTATTCATTAGATATTAAAAATATTTTGTAATGATGATATTTGTTAAAAACTTTTTTTTTTCATATTCTAGAATAAAGTTATTTTTATTAAATTTTCGACAAAGTAATATAATAGTAATTGGCGAAATATTTAAACTACATCAAAATAACTATAACGGTAGTAAGAATAATAAAAAAAAACTATAACGGTAATAAGAATAATAAAAAAAACTTGTTATTTTCTTATATTTTTCAGCTATAAAATAACATAGGACATGTCGCATACAATTCACATAATCAACATTAATCATCGTACTGTATCTTTCATAGCGAAGCAATATCCATAACATCCATATAATTCTGAGAGACTTGAAAAATAGGTTTTTTAATAAAATGTTCCTGTCTACTGTGCACTCTGTGGCAAGAAAGGGACAACTACAGCTCAGACCGTTTTAGGCCATGAAGAGAGACACGAAAAGTCGTCGTTACTCCGAAGACTGGATAATGTTGTGCATTTTGATGCACATACGTTCTCCAAGTTATTATGAGTTTCTTCGAAAGAACAATGTTTTGTCACTGCCCTGTGCAAGGACCATCCGCAGCTACTTTTCACTCATAAATGTGAAATGCGGTTTTGACGAGCAGTTTGGACAATTATTAAAGAAGCACTTCGACACAAAAACTGAACAGCAGCGACATGGCGTGCTTTCATTGGACGAGATAAATTTGCGGAAATCTGTGGCAGTATGTTCAAGAAATTTGAGTTACGTCGGACTGACGGATTTTGGCGAAGACGGACCGCAATCTACTGACATCCAGGAGCAAGCAACACACGGCCTTGTTCTAATGTTTCAGTCGATTGCCGACTCTTTCACTCAGCCAATCGCTGTTTTTGCGTCAAAAAATCCAGTGAAGGGAGAGGAGCTCGCAAAGCTGGTGATCAAAGCAATTGGTTACCTGGAAAAGAACGGGGCGATGATTCATGGCGTTATTGCTGATGGTGCGGCCACGAACTCAAAAATGTGGTCCATTTTAGGTGTATCGGGTGCAATGGAAAATACAAAAACGTACTTTACGCATCCTCTCGATGATAACCGGAAGTATTTGTTTTTTGTGATGTACCCCACGTCATCAAAAACATACGGAATCGGCTCTACAATAATAAATTGCGGGTAAGTTTCGCCATAAAGTACATCTAAAAATACGTTAAAATAGTGCAATGTAACATACCAAAAATTGACGATCCCTACATATATATATATATATATATATATATTTTTTTTTTATTTATTATTATTTATAATAATAGATTGCAGCCCTATTATAATAATACAGACGTAGTTTGTTCCGAATTAATACTTTGAACGGTCGAGATAGTACATAGAAAACTTTTCAATATATATGTAATCATTAATATTTGTACAGATGAAATCGTCGGACAGTTACATATCGTGGGATTATTTCAACATTTTATTCGATATTGATAGTAAATACCCCGGACATGCTAGGGTTTGCCCAAAAATAACACAGAGACATGTTGTATTGGACAGTATGTCTAAAATGCGCGTCCGACTCGCGACACAGGTATTTTACTTGCCTCGAAATGTTTTTTACATGATTCGTTTACATTCCATGGAAAATTTAACCAGCCTGCAACTATTCGTGTATTTAAAGATTTTCAGTAACTCGGTTGCCCAAGGTCTGGCCTTCTATTCATCGCAGAAAGTTGAGTCTCTTGCTGGATGCGATGAAACGATTCGGTTCTGCGTTCAAATTAACAGGATGTTTGATGCACTGAATCGAAAGTCTCCGAACGAAGGAGTGGCCCCGGAGACGAACGACTTCAAGGTGAATAATTTATGCATATTGAATAGCTATACTGATACATTTATTTATTTTGCAAGCAGTGCAATCTATTTCCTAAATTTACTATCTACAGGTACTACAAGATTCGATTAGATGGTTAAATGACTGGGAATCTGCCCAAAAAAAAAAGGTGACATAACGGCGGATGAATACTTGACCTCGCAAACGTCGCAGGCACTGAGATTATCTGTCCAATCAACCATCGATTTGTGTCGCTATCTAATCGAAAAGTTCGGTTTCAAATATCGGTTTAAAATAGCATTTCGTAGTCGAATTCCATTGAATTTCCTCCCCATGCCATTGCCATGCCAAACATGCCATTTTTTTAATGTAACTAATTGACTCGAGTCTTAAATGTGTATTCTCTTGTTAACAGACTTCGCATGACTCTACTTTCGAAGTCACTCTCAATGATAGTTCTACAGGGTGGACCGAAAGTCCGTTAACATTTGAATCGGTTGCCGCCTCTAGCAGCAGCGGCCGAGTGGGGTGAACGGGTTCCGCATTGCAAGAGCGGCCAATGGAAATTCAGTACCATGGCGTCGTTCAGCGGTAGTCAACGTGCGTTTTGTGTACGCGAGTATTATCGAAACAACGATTCTGCGATCTTAGCTCAACGAAAGTTTTGCGATCATTATAAGATACGACACAAAAATCAAGCTCCATCAGGTGTGTTAATTAAAAAATGGGTGCTCAAGTTTGAGAACACGGGTTCAACAATGGATTTACCTCGCTCTGGCCGGCCTAAAACATCGAGGGACACCGAAAACGTGAAGCGAGTAAAATCGTCTGTTCGTGACAAACCTAAACTTTTAACTCGTAAGCGGTCTGCTGTCCTTAACGTGCTAAGAACATCATTAAACCGCATTCTAAAGGAAGATTTACGGCAGCATCCCTATAAAATTCAAATGGTGCAGGAATTAAGGCCTGAGGACCATGCCACTAGGCTGCAGTTTGCAAACGAAATAGTAGAGCGGTTCACCAGCTTTACAAACATTTTTTTCTCAGACGAGGCACACTTTCACCTAAATGGGCAAGTTAATAGACAAAATTGTCGTTATTGGAGTGACACTAATCCGAAATTAAAGCATCACAAACCCCTGCATTCACCCAAAGTCACAGTATGGCCTGCTTTATCGGCAAGAGGCATTATTGGTCCGTACTTTTTTGAAGACTCAAGAGGACGTGCTGTTACGGTGAATTCCGAGCTGTATATCACCATGTTACAAAACTTTTTCACTCCAGTGCTGCAGGATTTTGTTGGTTTAATTCAACGCTCATGGTTTCAGCAAGATGGGGCCACTTGTCATACATGTAATGACTCGTTAAGGGCAGCTCGAGACATTTTTGGCCCAAAAGTGATATCGAAAAGAGGGGACATTAACTGGCCACCTCGTAGTCCGGATCTATCCCCAATGGATTTTTTTCTTTAGGGATATCTTAAGGCTAAAGTTTACGACACTAACCCAGTAACTCTTGACGAATTGAAGGATCGTATTCGCACAGAAATCCAAAACATCTCAACAGACACATGCAAAGCAGAAAATTTCCGCTCTAGATTACAGCAATGCCAAAATAATGAAGGATTGCATATGGATGATGTGATTTTTAAAAAATAAATTCCCCTTTTGCTTACTATCAAAAACAAACAATTTTAATGTACTGTAATTCGTTTGTTTTTTAACATCATTTCAAATATAAACGGAATTTTGGTCCACCCGATATGTTGAACATAAACGATAGTACAAAGTCGGTAGACGAGGGTGATGGTGAAAAAATGATTAAATGTGAAGTTTGTCACAAGGATTTGGAGGAGAAATATTGGCTTAATCACATACAAAAAGAACACGTTTACATGGCTTGGAAGGAAGGACAACCAGCTTTGGTAAGATATGAATGCCATAACTTCACTAAGATGTGCAAAATTTACATTTACTTTTCATAGTTCGTTGAAACTTCGTAACTGAACGAAATAACGTTATGAATTTAGGTGTGGTTTTTTTTTTAAATTCATTTTATCTCCCTTTTTTTCAGAATCTAGATAACCAGCAGGATATGAATAAAAAATATTATGGTTTAGTTTGTAACAAATGTGGTATAACTAGAAAGTATATAAAAGTATATGTTTGTCTCATATAGAATCTTGTGAATATACATTTGCTACAAGTACTCTACTAAAAGAAGAAGGGATTATAGGCAAAGGTATTATTTTTTTTTACTCACACACGGAAAATAGTAAATATATAATTTAAGAAATAAAATAGAAAATTGCTAAAAGACCGTATGTTTTAACTCTTTAAGATTTATTATTCAGACGTTAAAGTAATATTTTCAGACTAATATATTAAAATAAAGTTAAATATATTAAAATAAATACAATTTTAACAATAAGAATATTGTTTGCTTATAGATCCGTATGAGTGCGCTGTTTGTTCTGAAGTAGTTGGGCCGAAAAATTGGAAATCTCACGCTATGAAGAAACACTATAACATTGCATGGGTTGTGGGCGATTTTCCAATCGTAATTTATTTTTCTAGCAACTGGGCTATCTACTGTAACGTGAAGTTTTATGTGAATATTTTTCCTCATTTTTGCATATTTGCGATTTATACATTCATTATTTGTTGTCGAACTGAACTAAATAAGCCTG
This sequence comes from Euphydryas editha, assembly GCA_036937285.1. Lineage (NCBI taxonomy): Eukaryota > Metazoa > Arthropoda > Insecta > Lepidoptera > Nymphalidae > Euphydryas > Euphydryas editha. The sequence goes on along the minus strand of JAUPFZ010000034.1, from coordinate 147,074 downwards.
TAAATGTTCCACTACTGGGCAAAGATCTCTTCTTCATATAGGAAAAGGGTTGGAGCTTATCCACCACGGTTCTCCACTAAGAGTTGGCGGTAACTTTCCCGCTCAGAGTATTTATTAATATCGTTTCGTTTGTATAAAGAGAGTCAGTTATTTTTTAAACAATAGTGTGTATTTTGTTTTTACCGCATAATGAAAAACAAAATAAACTTAAATAAAATTTATTGGAGCTATGGCCATTAAAAGATTACGTAAAATCTGTTAACGTGATCAAACGTCATGCTTAAAATTGCCCATTTATTCATTATGAATTTGGATATAATATGTATTTTATAGTACATATTAAGGTAACATTTATTTTCGATAGTTCGAATACAATTCACTGACCCGTTGGCGCAGTTTGCAGTGACTCTGTTTTCTGCTCAAAAGGTTGTGGGTTCGATTCCCGCCCCGAGTCTGGGTGTAATATATGTTTATTTATATATATGTATTATTTATATGTACATTTATTTAAAAAAATGTATATCAGTCGGCTGTTACCTAATACACAGGCATTAAGTTGCCTACCTTAGGAACAGACGACCTTGTGTGTGTGTTAAATATATTTATTTATTTACAATTTTCATTTGTGTGGGATTGGAACTGATGACGAGAATAATTTGGAAAATCATGAGTGTGATAAAAAAGAATATAAAGATTACAGTGATTCCGAAGAATCCGCTCATATCAATTCATCTCCCGATGAATCGGACAATAGCGATTCAAGATTCCTATGTATCCGTACCAGACAATGATTTAACTGAGGATATAAAATAAATGTACGAAAGCATAATGGTGAATCAAGTGAGTAGATGAATATTGTGGTATGTAACTTTGATGTAACTTTGATGTTAATTTTAGAATGTTTTGCAACAAGAATAAAACGTATTCCATTTGAGATAATAAAATCCCAAAGCTTAATTAAGTGAGAGTGCTGAAGAATTATAAGTTATTACTTAAATCAGTTGATTTTTTATTTTATGAAAAAATAAACATATAATAAGGTTTTTTTTTATTGTGTTCGATCATTTTTGTTTTCGAAAATTTAATTATGTAAAAAATATAATAGGTTTTTTTTTTTTTAAGCCAGAAGATACTAACACGCACACTAATGAAACGCTTTATTCTCAATGGCAAGATTGCAAGTACAACTGAAAGCGTCTTCCACGTTGTCGACTTTTTTCAAATATTCATAAAACGTAATTTTCTTTCTTAGGAGGATACACGGTATTCGTGAGATGCAGTATCCAGTGTGTATCGTGGCTCGACAGTTCGCAGATATATAGCCACGCCAACATGTTGCAGATATGGGACTTTGGAGATTTGACTACGTTAGTAGAATGCTTTATTAAAGCTTACAGTAGCTCTCGGAAAAGTTCCTTATGATAATGATTATTTGTATATTTCTAATATTTGAGTATTATTTTAAAATTAATAAACTTGTCTAATGAAAACAATAAAAACTACATATTTAAACCAATAAGCCGCAAATTTCAGAGGCTTTTTATTTATGTAACAGACTTGTAAAAATAATTTCATTTAAAAATTTAAGATATTAAGTAATCTTAAAAATTGTTCTTTCAGCTCATGAATATGGCACCGTTTGGTCGATCGATTGGTGCCCATCTGGATCGCGAGATCTTCTAGAACATTCTATGCATTGACGGTTGAACAGAATAATTACATATACACATTGAACTCATATTTGTATAACCTGACTCGTTGGCATAGTAACCTCACACTATTTGATATAAATAAATTCCACTGTAGATTTAAATTAACAAAAAATGCTATGTACTTGTCATTAAAATGTAAAAACCAAATAGCAGACTTATTAACATATAACATATTAATTTTACAATATTTTAAATCATTTAATTATAATAAATGTAAAACAAATTCTAATTTAAATAATATGTCTGTTGATATAAAAAATGATAATTTAAACTAACAGACAAAACCTAAGCCCTGTTACATAAATCTAATTCTTCAAAATATACAGGGCATAGGTGGCAAGGAGCATGAATTGGAATTATTATCTGACATTTATAAAATTCATATATTTTGTATTTCTGAACATTGTCTGAAAAGTTATGAGATAATTAATATTCCAAATTTTAGTTTGTCAAGTTCGTTCATAAGAGAGAATGCTATTCGCGGAGGTTCACTAATTTTGGTGCGTTATGATATAGCTCATAAATCACGTAAAGATATTGTAGCACTCTCTGTCGAGCGAGCTGTAGAGTTGTCTTGTGTAGAATTACAGCGTTATATTATACTTTGCGTCTTCCGGCCTCCTGTAGGTGACAACAGTATTTGAGACAGTTATGGAAGACACACTTAGAAAGTTGTTTATTAGTTCTAAATATGTTTTAGTATGTGGTGATTTTAGTATAGACATGTTAAAGGACACAATGATTAGAAGTAGATTAATCAATTTGTTTAACTCATTTAATTTAACACACAGAATAGAAGAAATAACAAAATTGTAACTCCAAACTTCCGACTGCGCAAAGTAAACGTCTCCTTTCTGTGTTATGGTATTCGCATGTATAATAAAATCCCACAAACAATTTTGGAATTGTCTCATAAAAAATTTAAAGAACTTATTAAAAAAAAATTAATAGATAAAGCGTATTATTCGGTGCAGGATTACTTAGTCGATAAAGATGTGTGGACTTAGTGGCGCTGTATTTCATGCAAGATATTACTAATTTTATACTAAAACACATTTTATATATTATATATTTTATTTAAAAGAGTAACTGCGGAGTTTCTTGCCGATTCTTCTCTGCAGAATCTACATTCCGAATCGGTGGTAGCTTTACTATTACAAAATAATAATCACTTGAAAGTGTTAATTTGTAAAATGACGATTCAAAGGTGCTCTTGGGGCCTATTTGAATAAAGTTAATTTTGATTTTGATGAAAAAACAATAAATTTTAATAAAATTTCAGAATTCGTTTTCTTTTCTTTAATCTTCCTAAATATTAATATTTAATACATAGAATTATAATTATTGAACATGCCACTCAAATAAACTGTTCTAGAGAACTACTAATATTTAATGACACATTATTACAAATTACCAATGATTATTATTTGTTTTAATTTTCCTAAACATATTATTATTAATGATTTTATTGCTTAAATTTTCATAATAAATAGTATCTGAGTGGATACGAGAAGAAATACTGAAATACTATTATTTTTATCTATATAGAATACATGTCTATATGTATTTATTGAAAGTAGCTTTTGAATATACATATTTACCTTTTCATTTTTGCTCAATTATATATATTTTTCAGCTGTAGACAATTGTAAGAATCCTAGATAACATCACATCATTTCAAATTAATTATGTTACAATTAAATCAATAAAAATAAAATTTTTAATTCCCAAAAATAAAAGTATATAGGTACCTATATAAATACAATTTTAAAAATATTATATTGTTTATTTGTATTTAATTTTTTTTATTGTTTAGATAAGTTGGATGTTATCATCTATTATCAAAGTAATAAAAGTTGTATGTATAATATATATTTGTATTGACTTAAAGTATATATTATAAAAATATATATATTACTAATTTTTACACATAAGGTAATAAGGCTTTTTGAATTTTAATAATTAAATTAATGTAATAGTGCATTAGATAATTAATTTTCAAAAAATTAATCAAATTATTATTACTATATTTAAAATTAAATATACTAATATCTCAATAACTTTGATATAAAGCAAAAACTGATGAAAAGACAAAATGATTTCAATTTATTTATTTGATATAGAAATTAAAAACACAACAAAATTATTTAAATTTTGTACTTTAAAAAGAAAATAAAATTATCAAATATTATGTAAACTATAAAAATAACTATCCATAGAGTCTACATTTATTTTAAAATTACTTTTTGAATTTACATATTCAACCTGTATTATTCTCTAACAGCATTATTTTTGTTTCTCGTATTTAAGCAATCAACTTCAGAAAAATTTTCTACTATTATGGCCATCCACCTGAAAAATTAAAGAATAGGGGATCGGACAGTAATCAGATTAAAATCTAAAATGTGCTTAGATAAAATAAATATACTGTTTTACGATTATTTACCTAAAAATAATTTAATATAATTCATTTAAATATTTTTAAATGAAGAAATAAAATGTTGTTATTTTCAATATTTTTAAACTGTACTGAAACACCAATCACAGTGCGTGACGTCATCTGTGGACAATCATTGACTGCATGGGTACTATCTACTTAGTTTACTCAGTTATTTCCATAATTTTGTTGAAATTATAAAAGTTGCTAAAAGATTATTGATAAATTAGGATACGATAATCGATTTAAAAGCTGTCACGTGGTGTTCAACCAGTTTTTTATAGTGAAAACAGGGTTTACGAAAGCCGACAATCGAAATCTTCCCAGAGTGAATACGTTTCTGATTTGCAATTTCTTTGCAAGTAATTCAGACTTTTGTGACAAAACTTGTGTTTTAAAATGTGAAAACTTCTGTATTACTATTATAAATATATAATAATATATTATTTGCCATAAATACCTAGGTACTTGAAAAAATACCTCCTTGAAAAATAACCTTTAATATTACACAATATATGTATTGTACCTACTTTACTGTGCTGAGCGAAGGCCTCTTCTCCATATAGACGAAGGGTTGGAGCTTAATCCACCACGCCGCTCCATTGTAGGTTGGCGAATAATATACTACTATGAGTAACGATCGCTATCAGGTGTATATGATAACAACCGGGACCGACGGCTTTATGTGCTCTCCGAGACACGGTGGGGAGAACCACAAGGACATACACCCAGACCCGAAACAAATATTTGTACAAATACAATTATCTGTCCCGAGCGGGAATCGGACCCGCGACCGCCGGTACGGGGTGTTGAGGCGACTACTCGCACCACTACACCAGAACGGTCGTCGCAAGTAGAATACTGTCAACACTATATCACATTCTTTAGTGTTACAAAAAAAAAATACAAAAAGAAAAAATCTATAATAGTAGTTGACCGTAAAGAGAAAACAATGTAATATGTTTACTAAAAATTAATTTAAGCACATTTTGTTTTACTTATTTGTAGTAATTAATGTATATTTACGTCAAAATGATCTTCACAAAAGTAAATTGGTGAAATTCATTTCGTTGCGTTTTCTACTCGCTAAGTCTAACCATTTTTTTCGTTTATCTGCTTTTCTTGGCATATGAAATGAATATTTTATTTGGAGTACTTTTTGATGTGTTCGTACATTGAGGTACTGCACACCAACGATATTTTTTGCTTTCCATAAGAACAAATAAAAAAATCTACTCCACGAAACAAAACTTCTCGTGAACTTATGCTCATGCAGCTGTTTTGTTATAACCTCAGATGACGTCACGCGCTCTCAGATGATATAGCGTGGCGTTTTGGCGGGATTTTTAAACAGACAATATTAAAACATGGTTTTAAGTACCTAAACGGCTATAAAAAAATAAAATTTTATTTTTTATGGGAATAAGTATCCATAAAGATTAATTTAAAACACTTTCTGAAAATTTGACGATCCCCTATTAAACAATTTTAGTAGCTAGAAACATGGTTATTTCTCAAAGTTTGATTGCAAAAAATAAATAAAAACATTTCATTATTTTATATGGATTGTATTATTATAGAAAAGTTAATAGTCAATATTTGCAATATACCTACTTACTATTTTTTACAAACAAGTTAATAAGGCTTTTTGAATTTTAATATTAGCTTGGTATCTTCCATTTACAGTTCTTTTTATAGCAGGTTTTTATATAAACAGTTTCTAAAACACCCAGAATTGACACTCTTGATTCTGAAAAATAAAACAAGCAATGAGAACGTGTAAATAGAATAATATAATATGTTTCAACACATAATTTAATATTTTTATTTACACGTGAGTAGTATAAATTATTTTTAATTTTTCGTATTTTGAAACATTCAATTATGCCTTAGTTATAAATAAATAGCCTTCAAATAATGAATACTCTTGTCACATATGCAAATTATTTATAAACAATACCATTACTTCAGAGTTTTGATTACAACATGCAGCTTTAACATATTATTGTGTATACTTATTGCTTAAGTAATCCTACAGCGTACTCTTAACCTATTTTTATAATAATAAAATAATAATGAATTATGAGGCCAAAATATTATGTATTATATTATTACGTCATTTTAACTTACATTATTCAGAAACTCCGTCCTTCCAGCTTCTTATATCGAGCTCTTTATTAATATTGTAAGTCTTCATCACTACACGTTTATTTGTTGGTTGGTTTATCGCTTTATTCGTTATTTCGTTTTATTATACCTAATTGGCTACATTTAAAAAAAAACCAGGCAAATCACAAATTTCCACAACTCTTGTCAACATTAATTCAACATTCTAGTCTAATATAATATGTGTTATCTGGTCTTATCTATGCCAACATGGAGGCAAATAAGGTATTCTCAGCCCTCTAGCGGCCGTAAATTGAAAGAGCATTCACTGCAAGATGACGTACCCCCACTACTGTCGTTGCCAGACCTATAGAGATACCTCGACCGTGACTAGGAGAGGGCGCGCGAACCTAAGACAATGTATCCTATACTTTGTCTTAGGCGCGAACGTACCCATAGAGATAATAATAAATATTTAATTGCACAGGACAGTGGGTAATTATCACACAGATAACAATTTATTTTTATACAATATTTTATTAACTTTATAAATATATCAAAATTCTATCTATTTACAAAACTGCTACACTGCTGAAAAAGATCTTATGTACTACTATCAAATCTCACTCAAAGAGGCAACCATAGCAAACAAATATATTAAATAAATTAATTTAAAACATATATACTAGTACATGTCAAGAAATATAATTACAGAAAATGAGCTCTTCTAAGACGCCTGGCAGATGTGAAACATGTACATTTTATTAACAAGTTGACACGTGTTACGTCACGCAAACAATATATTTTCAACTTCCGCTCAAATACTTATTAATATTTTAATATTTCAGACCAAATGTTCAAAAATATTTTTAAATGTAATATCTAAAAATAGATCTATAATTAATAATATTACGCTGGGGAGATTTTCTAAAATAAATTTTTATGTTATAGGTTATTTATATATATTTAGAAAAGAGAATATTTACATAAGTAAACACTAAGTACAGTTATATGATATTTATTTTTTGTTATGTATTATGAAGGCATTTAAGCAAAAATCAATTGTCTATCTATTATATATCTAAATATTCTAACAGCGAAACATTACAAATATTTCACTGTGTATCTTGGCATGTCATCTACAAACTAAACGTAATATATACATATTGTACAAATATCGTAGGCTAATACTACGCAAGAAGCGATTTACAAGTTTTTTTGCTTAGATTTGAGTTAAATTTTAATTTATTTATAGACAAATTATGACAAATGGTCATTTTTTTAGGTCATTTCATACGTCGTAACTTCTGCGAGAATAATACATACCAATCTTCCACTCACTACCAATTTTTTCATCTCTACTAGTATTCTGAAATGTATATTACCTATATACTATGACTTACATAATATATAGGATTTGCTTTATGCGTCATCACACTTCTCCTATATAGTGAAGAGATTTTTGCCCAGCGGTGGGACATTTACCGGTAGTTTCATTTCAGTCATATCATATCATAAGAGGTGACGCACATCATTATAATCTCACTAACATCGTAATATTTGTTAAATATTATGTATTTATTGAATAGAACGAAGCGCTGATTTGAATTGAAATTTAGTAAAAGGCATTGTAATGAACGAATAAGTGATTAATTGAAACCTTGTGCATATTTTAAAACAAGAGGCACTTTAACTTAGATCTCACTTAGGGATGGCGATTCTTCTAAAAAAATATCGATTTTTAAATCGATTCAAATCGCAACATGATAACTCGATTTAAAAAAAAAAAACGAGGTCTTAAAGATCGATTTCTCACAAATCGATTTTTTTTTAAATTGCACTTCTAATATAAATTATAAATTTAGTGAGATTCTCACTCTATTTTAGTAGTATACGAATATATATATGAATATATGAAAGAAAGAAAGAAAAAGAAACTTCTAGAGGAGGCCCTCGAACTTCAGAGGCCACGGTCGAAAAAGGCCCCTTATAGAAAATTGTGATACGGTCTAGCTATGTTGCTGATATCTGTTACCATTATTTAAAGTGTTAATGAAAACAAATTTAGAATTCTATTTATTAATGTTATTAAGATATGTTACATAGTTTTGACATTTGTATAAATTTAAGAAAATGTGATTAATTATCGCTGTACATTATGTACTGCGTAAATACACACTACAAAATATTAATAAATTTTAAACTAGCTGTTCATATAGGATATGTTCATATATGTATATAAGGGCATTATTTTGTTATAAGCAGTGTGTAATACATATGAATAGAACGCATCACGGTCTGAATACTGGTCTTGTCTCGACGACACCTCCAATATATATACGAGATAGATAGTGAAATATACACATATAAGGCGTCAAGTATATAATTAGAGCGACCTGTAGAGCGATTCTGTTATTTCAATCTTATTCCAATGGTCGATCAGTGATTATCACAATCGTCATCAATGGAGTCGTGTAATGTTTTGTATTGGATTTCGATATTAAAAAAAAATAAAACTACCGTTGCACGTAAACGTGAATTCTGCGAGTTTTTCATTTAGATCGTAACACGACAGTACCGGCAAAGTCGAGTCACTCCCCGCATCGTCGCAGGTGGAGCGCCAGTCCGGCGGCGGGACGTGCGGCGGGACGTGCGGCGGGACGTGCGGCGGGACGTGCGGCGGGACGTGCGGCGGGACGTGCGGCGGGACGTGCGGCGGGACGTGCGGCGGGACGTGCGGCGGGACGTGCGGCGACACGTGCGGCGACACGTGCGTGCGGCCGCCGGCGCGGGCTCGCGGCGCTAGAGCTCCTTCTTGTCGCCGGCGCGCTGCTCCCGGCCCGGCGCCAGCTGCTGCGCGCGGAGGCGGCCCAGCAGGCGCGCGCCCACGTAGCCCAGCGCGGAGCCGGCCAGCAGCGCGGCCGCGCCCGCTTTGGCGCCCAGCAGCAGCCCCACGGGCCCCCCCACCAGGCCCCCCGCCAGCGCGCCGCCCGCGCCCCACGCGCCCGCCTTCAACCTGCCCGACACCGAGCCGACATTAGGGGGCGTTCCAGTATTACGTAACGCAATTTGGGGAAGGAGGTGGTCTCGTAAAACGTTACGATGCGTTAAAAAGACTGGAGGAGGATTCATACAACACGCTTTATAACATTTTTTTTTTTTATTTCAATTAAAAACTAGGAAATAAAAGTCTCCCAAGTTGGCAACCCTTTTCGTTTATGTTTTCAAATTACTTCAAAAATTACGTTACGTAATACTTGAACGGCCCCTTGCGAGGCTACTTCACTAATTTAACATTAACGGTCCCATTCTCGAACTGGGAAAATAGTCTCTATAAGGTGAATGACCGTACATTTGCGCTAACTCGGCACTTTATATTATAATTAAATTTTATAAATTATTATTTGTATGTAAAGCAATAAGTTCAGTTCATATATAACCTCGCGGGCGTGTGGACTCATTAGCAATCTTTATCATTTTTTAATTACATATCATTTATTTTATCAATAAACATTTTCGTATATCATTTAAAGTTGTGTGGAACACCGTACAGTCTCAACCGATTCATGATGTTACACAATAGGGGATCGGACAAATTTTCAAAAAGTCTTTTAAATTAATCTTTATGGATACTTATTCCCATAAAAAATAAAACTTTATTTTTTTATAGCCGTTTAGGTACTTAAAATCATGTTCTAATATTGTCTGTTTAAAAATCCCGCCAAAACGCCATGCTATATCATCTGAGAGCGCGTGACGTCATCTGCGGTTATAACAAAACAGCTGCATGAGCATAAGTTCACGAGAAGTTTTGTTTCGTGGAGTAGATTTTTTATTTGTTCTTATGGAACGCAAAAAATATAGTTGGTGTGCAGTACCTTAACGTACGAACACATCAAAAAGTACTCCAAATAAAATATTCATTTCATATGCCAAAAAAAGCAGATAAACGAAAAAAAAAAATTTTAGACTTAGCGAGTAGAAAATGCAACGAAATGAATTTCACCAATTTACTTTTGTGAAGATCATTTTGACGTAAATATACATTAATTACTACAAATAAATAGAATGAAATTTGCTTAAATTAATTTTTAGTAAATATATTATAATGTTTTCTCTCTACCGTCAACTACTATTATAGATTTTTTCTTTTTGTATTTTTTTTGTAACTAAAGAATGTGATATAGTGTTGTCAGTATTCTACTTGCGACGACCGTTCTGGTGTAGTGGTGCGAGTAGTCGCCTCAACATCCCGCGTCGGCGGTCGCGGGTTCGATTCCCGCTCGGGACAGATAATTGTATTTGTACAAATATTTGTTTCCGGTCTGGGTGTATGTCCTTGTGGTTCTCACCACCGTGTCTCGGAGAGCACGTAAAGCCGTTGGTCCCGGTTGTTATCATATAAACCTGATAGCGATCGTTACTCATAGTAGTATATTATTCGCCAACCTACAATGGAGCGGCGTGGTGGATTAAGCTCCAACCCTTTGTCTATATGGAGAAGAGGCCTTCGCTCAGCAGTTGGTGGTTTACAGGCTAATACAGTACAATAGGTACAATACATATATTGTGTAATATTAGAGGTTATTTTTCAAGGAGGTATTTTTTCAAGTACCTAGGTATTTATGGCAAATAATATATTATTATATATTTATAATAGTGATACAGAAGTTTTCACATTTTAAAACACAAGTTTTCTCACAAAAGTGTGAATTACTTGCAAAGAAATTGCAAATCAGAAACGTATTCACTCTGGGAAGATTTCGATTATCGGCTTTCGTAAATCCTGTTTTCATTATAAGAAACTGGTTAAACACGACGTGACAGCTTTTAAATCGATTACCGTATCCTAATTTATCAATAATCTTTAAGCAACCTTTATAATTTCAACAAAATTATGGAAATAACTGAGTAAACTAAGTAGATAGTACCCACGCAGTCAATGATTGTCCACAGATGACGTCACGCACTGTGATTGGTGTTTCAGTACAGTTTGAAAATATTGAAAATAACAACATTTTATTTCTTCATTTAAAAATATTTAAATGAATTATATAAAATTATTATTAGGTAAATAATCGTTAAACAGTATATTTATTTTATTTAAGCACATTTTAGATTTTAATCTGATTACTGTCCGATCCCCTATTATATAATATAATATTACAATACACAATCGTTACAAACGATAATGATCGAATCGTGTTCTAATTCAGTCACGATCTTTGGTCATGACCAGAGATTGTGACAGCATATTTTCTATACATATTTATGTAAATGACAATTATTTTTTTTTGAGTTTAAATTATTCAAACCGAAAACAAACCGCGACAACAATTTCAATAATTATCGCAATAATCTTCCTGGCTGGTTAAATAATTTCACGTGAAAAATTTCGTTTTAATTCATACGTAGTGCATGATATAGGTATATTATGATCGCTCGACTCAATTGCGACCAATCAAAATACTAAATTAACTAATCACATCAATAGTATCACATTAGTCCAGCAGAAGCAGCGAAATAAAACAAAAGTTGTCCATACTTTCAGAAACATATAGGTAAGTACTCGTAGATCCAATCTACGAGCATACAAAACATTACAAAGCGGAAGAATTTGTTTGATAGAGCTGACCTCGAGACCTCGTGGTCCAATTTTCTTATCGAGAAATATTAACACATATGATTATAAACATCGCTACGACGCGTAAAGACGAATTATTGTTTATAAACACGGGTAAAACCGTGCGGTCTATCTAGTTAACAAATTAAAGTAAGTTGTAATATTTAATCGCTTACTTCTCGCTAAGAGCGAGGTTTTCGCGAGCCGCTTGCACATTATCGGCGCTGGTGTCTATGTTTGTGGCCACTGCTTCCACCTGCAAGGAACAATTATACATATTTATAAGGTTCAGTTCAAGGTAGGTATATGAATTATTAACAAACCTGTACAATTTATTAATTACCACGCTACTAACACATAGACCATTGGTGTTGCTACGCTAATGCCAACAATGCGGCCGCATGAGGCCCCTGACGCAAAGGGGCACAGAGTTACAAATGATAATATTCTTTCGGTCTGCATGTCACGCACAGGTCACACACAGTACACACTCACCTGGTCGCGCTGCGCCAGCGCCGCGGCCTGCACGTGCTGCCACGTGTCGTGCAGCGCGCGCACCTCGGCCTGCAGCTCGCGCACGCACAGGTCACACACAGTACACACTCACCTGGTCGCGCTGCGCCAGCGCCGCGGCCTGCACGTGCTGCCACGTGTCGTGCAGCGCGCGCACCTCGGCCTGCAGCTCGCGCACGCACAGGTCACACACAGTACACACTCACCTGGTCGCGCTGCGCCAGCGCCGCGGCCTGCACGTGCTGCCACGTGTCGTGCAGCGCGCGCACCTCGGCCTGCAGCTCGCGCACGCACAGGTCACACACAGTACACACTCACCTGGTCGCGCTGCGCCAGCGCCGCGGCCTGCACGTGCTGCCACGTGTCGTGCAGCGCGCGCACCTCGGCCTGCAGCTCGCGCACGCACAGGTCACACACAGTACACACTCACCTGGTCGCGCTGCGCCAGCGCCGCGGCCTGCACGTGCTGCCACGTGTCGTGCAGCGCGCGCACCTCGGCCTGCAGCTCGCGCACGCACAGGTCACACACAGTACACACTCACCTGGTCGCGCTGCGCCAGCGCCGCGGCCTGCACGTGCTGCCACGTGTCGTGCAGCGCGCGCACCTCGGCCTGCAGCTCGCGCACGCACAGGTCACACACAGTACACACTCACCTGGTCGCGCTGCGCCAGCGCCGCGGCCTGCACGTGCTGCCACGTGTCGTGCAGCGCGCGCACCTCGGCCTGCAGCTCGCGCACGCACAGGTCACACACAGTACACACTCACCTGGTCGCGCTGCGCCAGCGCCGCGGCCTGCACGTGCTGCCACGTGTCGTGCAGCGCGCGCACCTCGGCCTGCAGCTCGCGCACGCACAGGTCACACACAGTACACACTCACCTGGTCGCGCTGCGCCAGCGCCGCGGCCTGCACGTGCTGCCACGTGTCGTGCAGCGCGCGCACCTCGGCCTGCAGCTCGCGCACGCACAGGTCACACACAGTACACACTCACCTGGTCGCGCTGCGCCAGCGCCGCGGCCTGCACGTGCTGCCACGTGTCGTGCAGCGCGCGCACCTCGGCCTGCAGCTCGCGCACGCACAGGTCACACACAGTACACACTCACCTGGTCGCGCTGCGCCAGCGCCGCGGCCTGCACGTGCTGCCACGTGTCGTGCAGCGCGCGCACCTCGGCCTGCAGCTCGCGCACGCACAGGTCACACACAGTACACACTCACCTGGTCGCGCTGCGCCAGCGCCGCGGCCTGCACGTGCTGCCACGTGTCGTGCAGCGCGCGCACCTCGGCCTGCAGCTCGCGCACGCACAGGTCACACACAGTACACACTCACCTGGTCGCGCTGCGCCAGCGCCGCGGCCTGCACGTGCTGCCACGTGTCGTGCAGCGCGCGCACCTCGGCCTGCAGCTCGCGCACGCACAGGTCACACACAGTACACACTCACCTGGTCGCGCTGCGCCAGCGCCGCGGCCTGCACGTGCTGCCACGTGTCGTGCAGCGCGCGCACCTCGGCCTGCAGCTCGCGCACGCACAGGTCACACACAGTACACACTCACCTGGTCGCGCTGCGCCAGCGCCGCGGCCTGCACGTGCTGCCACGTGTCGTGCAGCGCGCGCACCTCGGCCTGCAGCTCGCGCACGCACAGGTCACACACAGTACACACTCACCTGGTCGCGCTGCGCCAGCGCCGCGGCCTGCACGTGCTGCCACGTGTCGTGCAGCGCGCGCACCTCGGCCTGCAGCTCGCGCACGCACAGGTCACACACAGTACACACTCACCTGGTCGCGCTGCGCCAGCGCCGCGGCCTGCACGTGCTGCCACGTGTCGTGCAGCGCGCGCACCTCGGCCTGCAGCTCGCGCACGCACAGGTCACACACAGTACACACTCACCTGGTCGCGCTGCGCCAGCGCCGCGGCCTGCACGTGCTGCCACGTGTCGTGCAGCGCGCGCACCTCGGCCTGCAGCTCGCGCACGCACAGGTCACACACAGTACACACTCACCTGGTCGCGCTGCGCCAGCGCCGCGGCCTGCACGTGCTGCCACGTGTCGTGCAGCGCGCGCACCTCGGCCTGCAGCTCGCGCCAGCCGCGCAGAACGGCTTCACGCTCCCGCAGTTCTAGTTCCTACACACGTAATTACTAACATATAACACATTTTTTGTACTGCTGTGGAAAACCACGGTTGGATACCACCAACATTGATTGGCTCCATAAAGTTCGATAAGGCCCAAAAGCCACTTACCACACTACACACTGATACCAAATACTCGAACAAAATAAAATACATTTAGGCTTGCGAAAACGCATTCAAAATCAAAATAAAAAAACAACTTTATTCAAATAGGCCCCACGAGAACCTTTGAATCGTCATTTTACAAAATTTATATTTTAGTGATTATTATTTTTTGTAAAAGTAAAGCTACCACCGATTCGGAATGTAGATTCTGCAGAGTTTGTTTATTCATTTATTGAATTCGAACTCGTAGCTGCAAATCAGTACATATCATTATATGGGATTATCTGATTCTGATTTACATGATTAATATTAAATAGTAGTTAGCGAACCTGCTCGTCCACCTGCAGCTGTATCTGCTGCGGCTCGGCGAGCACGCCCACGGAATCCGTGGACAGCGCGCTGCTTGCCACCGGCGTCGCTTCGCTGGGACTCGGAATCGAAATAGGGGACGAATCTGTTTAGAACGAGCTTGATTACCATCTCGTTCGAGATCAAACTAAAAATACTTCTCTTTTCTGAATTACAGTATTAACAACAAAACAATCTTTTTTTTTTATTTCTATATAAATGCTAACATTATACATTATCACAGCCACACGATGCGTATTTATTTAGTAGTTTAAATTCACTTGTACCGTTACTGTTCTTTCCGCCTACAAAATCGATCAAGCAGTCCAACCTTGGATTTGATGAAGCAGAGGCGCGAGGTGCCTTCTGCTCAAGCACCTTTGCCAGAACAGAAGGCTTTTTACAAGAAGGTACGAAAACTTGTACGCAGAGATCTCCACTGCTCAAATACAAGAGCTATCACAGCTCTTATAGAGCAGAACAAAGGGGATCAAAAGTTTTCCAAAGACCACTGGGGAGAAGCTTTCTTGCGAAGCTTAAAATAGCGGATGGCAGAATCGCTTGCTTTCGCTGTCAGATTCGAAAATAGGTCGAGAAATGTTATGATTTGCTGAACTCGTCGATGGTTCACAAGCCTAATGGTAGCAGTTCGCGCCACAACAGGCGACCGCGACAGGTCTCTCTATCTCTTTTCTCGAACCACCACCGTAAAACTCAAGACACCGAAAATTCACATGCACGACTGTTCATCGATGTCGGCAAGATTAATGCGGCATTTGAGCAGCTTAAAAACGAGAGGGTCCCGGATATGACGAAATTACAACTAAGCTCTTTAAGGCTGCGGGACGACCTTTTATAAAGCCTTAGCGGAGCTCTTTAATGTTGCTATCCAGCGGGGTACCACGACGGAGGCTTGGTACAGGAGTGTGTGGGTTGCGTTATTTTCTAAGAGAGGTGATAAATATCTATTGAGGAATTATAGACCGATCTCACTTCTGAGTCACGTCTATAAGCTCTTTTCGGAGGTCGTGTCGTGGTGGGAATCGTGTCGCCGCAAGGCTCGACAAATTCCAACCACCTGAGCAGGGTGGGTTTCGAAATGGCTATAACATCGTAGATCATATTCATACTGTTCGGCAGATTATATAGAAGACGGAAGAGTATATGTCCTGGATTCTTTGCAGCGATGTCTTATCGACTGGTGATATATTGAGGTGCTGAGATGTATACATATATGACGCGGCGATGATGACCGTCCAAATCCAGGGCCAACGAACGAGATCCATTCTCCTTTATCGCGGGATAAGACAGAGGGATGTAATGTCCCCGAAACTGTTTAACAACGCGATAGAGTATGTTTTTAAGAGTTTTTAAGAGTCTTTTTTGTCTTCTGTGTAAATGTGAATGGCGACTACATCTCACACCTTTGTTTCGCCGACCATATCGTCATCTTTGCAGAGACATTGGAGGAGCTAGGCCGTGTGCTAGACGGCCTGAATGAGTCCTCCCGACAGGACAGTCTCGGTGTGAATTAATACAAGACGAAAGTTATGTTCAATAAACAAGTCATGCCGAGACCGATATCTGTCGATAGTACCCTTCTCGGAATTCTACAGGCTTATGTTTACCTAGACCACACAATACAACCATGCCGAAACAACTTCGAGAAGGAAGCCGATTCATCGAGTCTTCGATTCGAAGATTCTGCAATGCTCGAGCAGTGCGTCCTATGTGTCTACATATAGCGCGACGACGCGAGACGTGGACATTAACGACGGGAATAGTACACAAATTTAAAGTCACTCAACGTGCTATGGAATGGGCTATGCTTGGAGTCACTCTAAAGGATAAAATCAGAAATGAGATTATCCGCGAGATAACCAAAGTAACCGACATAGCTCGAAGAATCAGCAAGTTAAAGTGGCAGTGAGCGTATGTCGCAGGACTTAATGCCGCTGGAGCAGACGTGTCCTGGGGTGGAGACCGCGTATCGGCAAACGCAGTGTGGGGCGTCCACCGGCAAGCTGCACCGACGACTTACGAAAGGTCGCCGGTGGAAGCTGGGTGAAGATTGTGGAAAACCGGGATATTTGGCGCGAACTTGGGGAGGAACTTGAGGAGGATTATGTCCAGCAGTGGACTGCGATAGACTGAAGTGAAGCGAAGTTACTGTTAGTTCATCACAATGTACTCGTTACGTGATGTTTGTGTCATGAACATTAGTTATTAAATGATAGAAAATAAGTTTACGCTCTATCTCGATTATTTAAATATTACTAACACATTTTACTAAATTCTTCTGTAATATCAAATGTAATGAGAAATTGTATAAATATATTAGCATTCTATGTGATTTTATTTGTTAGATTCTTTTAATTTTATTTAATCCCAATGTAAGTCCCATAAATTTGATCAATGAGTCAATGGCCTTGCGGCACAAATTCAGTAAGTACTCTGCATTCATCATTAATACTATGTATGTTAATGAAGCAAAATCACAAACTTCCAACTATCGGTATCTCACCGCATCGGGTCCGAGTCTGCGCCGACCTGACCAGTGCTATACAACTGCGCTCTATCACACCTACAATGTTACAATTATAACTAATGTACTTATAAAGTTATGTTTCATTTCCGTACAATACACTTTCGTCAACACTACTCTTGACATTTAAACATTTTCATTTGTGCTGATAATATCTATGTAATATACCTACTAAAGAAATTCTTTCATGGATTATGTGCTTTCTGTACGCACTTCTTCTATGTAAATTTTATACCTATTTTTATAGACTTGGATATTTTATCGATAATTTTTTTTATTCATCAATTTTAAATAATAATTACATGAAAAGATCAATCGCGCAATGCTCCAATCAGCTTGTGACAAAAGGTACAAAATGTTACCTCGATAAGTTAAAAAATTAAAATTAAAATTAAATTAAATTAATATTAATAATTAAATTAAAAGTTAAATTTTCACGTAGGTATATGTACATTACATTGAAATCGACATTTAAAAGATGTGACCAACCTTCCTTCTTTGTAACATAATGTATATGTTTCAATGAAGAATAATTTCAAAAGAGATTAATTAGTTTAAATAAACATTTAACAATTCGACTTTAGAATACTACTACTAGCGATAGACCGAAGTTTCGAAGCATATTGTTTCGGTTGTGTCCCTACATCACGATGTAGGGACACAACCGAAATACTCTCATCACACTAAGATTCTAGTGTGATGCTAGTATTGAAACAACCGAGCGATGGAATAATACTACTCATACTATATTAACGTTCATCAAATAAATAAGATGGTACATACACAGGTATATATGCTCATTACAGAGTACACGGTGAGGAGTCGGGCCGACCGGCGAGCGTACGCACCCAGGTAGTCCATGATGGCGCGGAGCGTGAGGTCGCGCGAGCGCTGCGTGAGGCGGTCGAAGCGCGGCACGTCGGGCGCGCGCACCTGCCGCCGCAGCGCGTCCAGCTCGCCCAGCAGCGCGCGCAGCTGCGCCGCCACGCGCCGCGCGTGCGTCTGCTCCGAGCGCAGGCGCGCGAGCTCGCCCGCCTGCTCGTACTGACCGACACCGAATTACCGACAGGCAACGATCCGCGTCAAATCGTTTTTTTTTGTATAAATATTTTAGTCATTAAGAGTGGAAGCACGCGGCGTGAAACGCGCAGACGACGCGCGTTTTAAGTATGCGTGTTTTCGGCGCCGTAGATGCTGATTGTTGCGGTTGCATTGCTTCAAATGCGCGTACAAAGGGGCGAAGGAGGGGCAGAGAAGAGGCGCGCACTCACCAAGCGCAGGGAAACTACTAGCGACTACAGCACGTCTTTATGGCTGTAACTGTACGAATACGCGCAGTAGAGGCGCGTTTCATGCTCACGCCGTGTGCGTAGGTTACAAGGTTGCGTTCGATTCTCGTTTAAAGCGCGTATATGCGCGTCGTCTTCGCGTTTAAAATAGGCCATGTGCTTAGGCTCTAACCGTCTTACTTATAAAAATCACGTTAAGTAATATTTAGCCACCGTTTAGTTAATCCACTCATAAGCTATAAATCAAGGATTAACTTTTGTTTACTTATAAACATTGACTAGCTGTTACTTAGTTAAGAAACGAACAAAGAACGATACATAGATGGTTGGCACAGATTATAGCCAAAATAATCGATTAGATAGAGAAATTGAATGAACGAAATTGTTAAAAATAATATTCAAGCGACATCTATTAACATTACAGAAAAAACTCTAGCTCGATATTGTAGTGAGCCACTACTAGTGACCTCTATTGACAGGAACTTGGATCAATATTCTAATTTATAATCATTTTTATTTTGAAGGGTAGTAGTCGGATCCTCAATTACAAAATTCAACAAAGCTTATTAAATATTAAATTAATAAATTTACTTCAGATATAACCTAATTTAAATTATGTTATTAAAATTAAAATTAAGTACCTCTAAATATCTGTATTAAACAGACAGATAACGCTAATTTAGTATATATTAATTTTTATATAGAGGAAATTTCATTCTAAATCTCTTCTTACTAACAAACAAACGCAAGAAAGTAGATCAGACGTCGTCATAGAACAGCTGATTTATGTGAAATCCGCCATCTTGCCGCTCAACGAGGGTTAAACTATGTCTCGGCAGGGTTTAATTTTGACAGCGATTTACGCATTACTTAACGACTTCTTAACGCTAAATAGTGTTTATGAGTGAGGTTTTTGCTGATCAGTTGTTAAGCAATGGATTAAATATTAAGAAACGTTTATGAGTAAGACCGTAAGTGTCTGCAATGTTTGCGATGTCTTAAGTAATTATATTTTACTTTACTTTCAAATGTTTGGGAACAAAACGTCCAGTTTGTTGAGCGCATCCCTAAAGGAGCGACGATATCTCTCTCTAGCTAGATAAATAAATAAATAAATAAATAAACAAATATTAACCAACAATGTTAAAAAAAATCTACAGAATACAGTACCTATACATTATTTTCTAAATTTTTAAAATGTTGACTTTAAAAGAGAAGACAACGTGTGCAGACTCTTGTTTTCTTATTTTATTTTTATTCTATGGGGGGTGAAGTTACTCGCGTCCGTAGGATTTACCATCTTTTCCTAGACTCACCCTACACGTGCCCCCTGGGTGGTGCGAAATGAGTAACAATGCCTAGCATCAGGCGGCGGTTGTCTAACCTGTATTTTAGGTTATCACATACCTTGAGGGATTAAATTCCCTCTTAAAGTGTGACTGCGCTGCCTTGGGAAAGCATCGTCAGTATTTCCCACTTTTTAACATGGAAAGTAAAAATGAAAGTGATGTTGTTATGTCATGCGATCCGGCTAACACCCGGCGCTTGCAGGTACCCGGGCCTGCAAGTGTGAAATCAGCTACCGAAGACCGATCAGGAGCGAGCGACCAGGCTTCTGTGATGGTGAATGCTACTGGAAGCAATAATAAAAAACTAGTGCAGCAGGCGTTTCATCCAGGTCTATTCACCCAAAGACCAAGATCATCATCGTTGGGAAGTGATTTGTGTGACAAGCGAAACCAATCCTCTTTGCCGTCCGAGGCGAAAGTCTTGGACAATGAGAACCCAGATTGTTGCCCCACATGGCAAAGAGTACCAACCCAACGTATCGTAAAAAAGAGAAGGCTAGCAAATAGTCCACCTACCCCAAAAAGACATATCAGCACACCGCAAATGGAAGCTAATACCTCAAACAGGTTTAGTGGTCTACCGATAGACATAACTGAGGACCCAGTCGAGAATACAAAAAATTCAACTCAGACTGCCTACCCTAAGAAAGACAGCAAACCTCCTCCTATTATATTATATGGAATAGAAGACCTGTCACAACTAACGGAACTACTAAATAAAGGTGTGCCTAGTGGCAGTTATTCCTATAAAATTATCAACAGGGATCAACTTCGAATTTCAACACAATCAAGTGAAACATACAAAGATTTAATAGGACATATTCGAAGAAATGGCCTTATTGGACACACTTTTACTCAAAAGGATAAGAAGTGCTATAGAATTGTTATTAAAAACCTGCACCACACTACCCCTAAACCAGCTATAGTAGAAGAAATAGAAAAAGCCGGGAATAAAGTTAGAGGTGAAGTCATTTGTGCAATATCTAGAAGAAATAAGAAACCCTTAAACATGTTCTTTGTCAACCTGGAGCCTAGCTCAAATAACAGGGAAGTGAAGAATATCGAATACATTTATCACACAAAAGTTAAAATTGAAGATCCCAAAAAAACTTATGAAATACCTCAGTGTACTAGATGTCAGCAGTATGGGCACACAAAAAACAACTGCATGCGTCCTTATCGCTGTGTCAAGTGCGCTGAAGGTCATAAAACTACAGAATGTCCCAAAAAAGACAGGAACACACCAGCTACCTGTACACTCTGTTTTGGTGACCACCCGGCCAATTATAAAGGCTGCCAGGTTTATAAAGAAATACGAGTACGAAAAATGGCTCAGGTAGTAAACAATAAAACAGTATCGGCTTCGAGATCAGATAAAACGCGCCAAAAACCTTTCACGCCACGAATTCAAGATTTTCCGCCACTCAAAACAAAAAAATATTCTACATAACCCTTGAATGATTACATAGAAAATAAGAACCCCCATCTTACACTCAAATACAGTAGTGTCGCAGGACACTTGAATGAAATAAACACAGAGGATGCACAACCTCAGCCAACAAATTTGCTTGAGCAAATTATTATCAATAACAATCAGAAAAAATGGATATACTTATACAACAAATGAGCACCTTAATGGGACTGCTCACAACACTCATAGCCCAACATCAAAAATGAAATTCCTTCGTATTGCGACATGGAACGTCAACGGCTTAGCCCCTAACAAGGCAGAAGTTGAACTATTTCTCAGCCTTAATAAGATTGATATTCTCTTAGTTTCTGAGACGCATTTAACTGAGCAAAGAGTTATTAAAATACAAGGATATAATATTTACTACAGCAATCATCCTGATGGAACATCACATGGCGGAGCTGCAACAATAATTAAAGAAAATGTAAAACACCACGCACTCCCTGATTATAGTCACGATTTTCTACAAGCTTCTGTGATATCAGTTGATGATTGGCAGGGTACTCTCACTGTTGCTGCTGTGTATTGTCCACCACCACATACAATCAAAGAGCAAATGTTTACTGATTTTTTTTGCGCACTCGGTTGTAAATTTATCGCAGGCGGAGATTGGAACTCTAAAAACACCTACTGGGGTTCCAGACTTACCACGCCACGGGGACGAGAGCTAAAGAAGACGCTTGATAAAAACCATCTCTGTGCACACTCAACGGGTGAACCTACTAACTGGCCAACAGATGCTGGCAGAGTTCCTGACCTTATAGACTTTTTCATTACGAAAGGAATGTCAGGACTCTATTTTAAAACCGAATCATGTCTGGATGGCACCTCTGACCACACAGCCGTCATTTGTACAATAAGTACCACTGTTATATATAAAGAACCGCCTGATTTATTGTACAATAATAAAACTGACTGGGAATCTTTTCGAAGTTACATTGACGACAACGCCAACCTGTTGTTACCTTTGAAGTCAGATAGAGACATAGAAAATATGGCTTGGTACGTAACTAATCTAATTCAAAAAGCAGCGTGGCTATCAACTCCATACATTGGTTTTAAAGACAAAGGTCAAGATTTTACTTTGGAAATTAGGAACATGGTAGCTGTAAAAAGAAGACTAAGGCGTCAGTGGCACACAAGTAGAAACCAACAGGACAAAAGAGCACTCAATAAAGCACAAAAGAAATTAAAAAAGATGCTAAAAGAAAATGAAAACAACACCTTACAAGACAAGCTTCGAAATTTATCTACAAGCAAAGCGGAAGATTATTCACTGTGGAAAATGACCAAATCTATGAAAAGACCCAAGGACCATGTACCTCCACTAAGAAAAGCTGACGGTAGCTGGGCAAGGAAACCTTCAGAGAAGGCTGAGTTATTCGCGTACTCTTTGCAAGAATCATTTAAGCCGAACAAACCCGACAACATGGACTCTGAAAGGGAGATCGATGATTTATTAAATAGCGACCAACAAATGTCCTTACCCTTGAAATTGACAACACCAGCTGAAGTAAGAAAGGCTATAATCAAACTTAAGAATAAAAAAGCACCAGGGTTTGATCTTATAACGGCGGAAATATTAAAACAATTACCAAAGAAGGGAATTGTGCTTCTGACAACTTTGTTTAATGCTGTCCTAAGATTGCAGTATTTCCCACTTTTATGGAAAATTTCCATCATAAATATGATTCTCAAACCTGGAAAACCTCCCACAGAGGTGACTTCATACAGGCCAATTAGTCTTCTCCCTATAATGTCAAAACTCTTCGAAAAACTTCTCCTGCGACGGCTTCATCCGATACTTGAGGAGCAAAATATTATACCGAAACACCAGTTTGGATTTCGTGCGCATCATGGGACCATAGAACAGATACACCGAGTGGCTTCTACGGTCCGCCAAGCATTGGAACGAAAAGAATACTGTTCTGCTGTATTCCTTGACGTGCAACAAGCTTTTGACCGTGTGTGGCATAAGGGTCTCAAAAGCAAAGCAAAACTTTGCTTTCCCAACACTGCTTATATGCTCTTAAGATCCTACTTGCAGGACCGCATGTTCCAAGTAAAAACAGAAGATTCAATGTCACCTATTTGTGACATTAAAGCTGGGGTTCCTCAGGGATCTGTACTCGGTCCAGTACTGTACACACTTTTTACTGCCGATTTACCCACTTCCGATAACGTCTTAACTGCTACCTACGCAGATGACACGGCTATACTATCTTGCCATAAGGATCCCTGCATAGCATCGGAAAACCTCCAAAGGCATCTAGAAAAGGTTGGATCATGGTTAAGGAAATGGAGAATAAAAGCTAGTGCTGCGAAATCTACTCATGTTACCTTTACATTAAAAAGAGGTGACTGTCCACCAGTGACACTTGATGGAACTGTCCTGCCTCAGCACACTACTGTCAAATACCTAGGGATGCACCTTGACAAGAGGCTTACCTGGAAGGATCACATAAAGGCCAAAAGAGATCAGGCAAACTTTAAGCTACAAAACCTGTACTGGCTAATTGGAAGACAGTCTTCACTCAGCTTAGAAAATAAACTGTTGATATATAAATGTATTATAAAACCAGTATGGATATATGGAATTGAACTATGGGGATCGGCAAGCAACTCCAATATTGAGATTCTCCAACGGTTTCAAAATAAAGCCTTAAAAACTTTAAGTAATGCTCCCTGGTTTACCCGAAATACAGAAATACACAAATACTTGGAAATACCCACAATCAAGGAGGAGATTGATATCTCCTGTAAAGCCTACAAACATAAATTAGAACGGCACGAAAATCAACTGGCTAGAAAACTAATGGATACTGATAATAGTATATTTCGACTTAAAAGATCAAGACTAGCTTCCATTTGAA
Organism: Euphydryas editha; assembly: GCA_036937285.1. NCBI lineage: Eukaryota > Metazoa > Arthropoda > Insecta > Lepidoptera > Nymphalidae > Euphydryas > Euphydryas editha. The sequence goes on along the minus strand of JAUPFZ010000034.1, from coordinate 122,575 downwards.
GTTAAATTATTGAGGGATGTCACATCATTGGATGTGCTGAATCCGAAAAGTTCCGGCAAAATTCAACAGTTTTAATTAAAGCTAAGGGGCTGATTGTAAATGGAAAGAATTATAAATTAAAAAAAAAAAAAAAAAAATTTATTCTATATTCTCAATACATAGGCATGCTTTGGTCAATGCAAAAAACAAAAATACAACATTTCATCTTGTGTATAACTCAAACAAAAAAAATCTTTTCAGTTTTATAAAATTAAAATAGATTTATTTATTAAAGTGTATAAAAAATATTCAGCTAAACATATAATATTATCAATTATAAAATTATTGCTACATTAATTTTTTTATGATACATAAAGTGTATCAAGTATCAAACAAATGATAAACAAAATTATTTTCTTATCAACTAACTTTAAATTGTGTGGCATTTCACTATAGTATTTAAGTTAATAAACAAATATTGGCCTATTAAATACATAAGTCGAATTATTTTTACACATCATACGAAATGACAATGAAATAAAGTAAAATATGCGTCTTTAACCTTGCCTTTAAAATGTTATTTATAGACCTCCAGTGACGTCAAGACGTGACTATTACGCGCCAGTTTATATTACTGAAAGAATTCGCCTTAAATCGTCACCAAAAATAAATAGTTCATCGTTTGTTTATATGAAATAGGTCGCAATCTTTACCTTTATTATATTGGCTTTGTGTTGACGAAGTAAGTCGAGATGATGTGGTATCGCAACTTCGTTAAACTTCGTCAAGGACAGTTCGACACGTTTTAACGGTAACTTATTACTTTCATCCATCTTTAATACCTATTTTCTTTTAGTTTTTTAATATTTAAAACTAAAATTTATAACTAACGCGTTCACTCAAATTACATTGTTTTGACTTTTTAGTTTTTACACGCTATTGACATTGACAATTTGTAATGACAATTAAAGCTCTTAAAAACCATGGAGTATAGATACTAAGGAGTACCATGTTCTTGTCATGAAAAGTGTCGTCGAAATCCATCAAATTAGGATGGTATATTCTTTCAAAAAATTCAACTCCGATGGGGCAGTCCAGATCGCCTTCAAACATTTTTTTGATTCCCATCCACATGTTTTTTTTAGTAAAGGTATTATAGTCGTCAAAATATAATAGGCCCATCAATGTTCAAAATACAAGAGCCAAGGTCAACGTGATAGTAAACAGAAATAGTCCAAAAGCAAAGCAGAATCGAGAAAAAAATATGAAACATAAACGAGCGCATAATCAAAATCACAAGATGGCGAACTAACAAATTCTATAGAAATCAGTTTCACCGATTCAAAATTTTATTTACAGCTTTGAGCGCCAAACTCATTCTTTTCAGTAAAGATCACTACACAATATTTAATTACTATTAAAATCGAATGAATCTCAGTAATTAATTTGTAACAACACTAGTATTTAAAAAGAAAAAGACTTATAACGTAACTGTTTTTGGTACGTTTCGTAAAACTTAGAAATTGCATGCTACTATAAAGTAAGCTTGAAAAGAATACTCGCAATATATTCTATCATAATATTTAACGCGCCAAACAAATTTATGTATTTTTTAAAAACACTTTATGTAATTAACTATTCTTTTATTGTTTCTTTCAGTTTCGTTGCAAGTTACATTCTAGGGTCTTTCTCAAATATCAAAACGGGCCTATTATATTTTGACGACTATAATGAACTACCTATAAAATGGCAAAAGCACATAGATAGCAATGGTATATACTTTAATTAATTTTTATATATTATAAATAAATAAAAAATAAACTTTATGTTCCGATCATACAAAACGCCAATTTCATATGTAAGGACCTAATATATTGATTGTAATCTAGGCCTACTCCTAAAAATAAAGGTCATCGCTATATCGAATGCATTGAGTATTTACGAAATATCGATATACATCGCACACTTCCACTCGACACGTTGTACTGATATGGAATATGCAAGTTTTTACAAGGTACAGTCGCCGAGCTTCTTAAAATATTATCTGCCAACATTATTAGATGAAGTTAAACCAACACTTTAGTTCTTCACTATGAAAAGTAGATAAATTTTTGTAAACCCCCATTTTTTTGTCACGCCAACGTAGACCTCCGTTGAGTCTCCCGTGGACTCCTGGGGTCCACCTGGACCACTTTGGGAATTAAGGTTTTAGATCGTCATTGTTCGTTATGTTTATCTAAAACAAATGTCAATGCACCTTTAATAAATATAAATTTGTTGTTCTCAAGGAATTTGTATACAAATTGGAATGCGCACGTGCACTCAAAAAACGTTCCTAAGAGAGGGATTTCATCTCTTTCTACCACGGATTCAAGGAAACTCGTAAGAAAGAGACAAAATACTATAGTCAACAAAATGCTCGGAACGATTTTTTCACTTTACATCATGGAATATAATGGCCATATATGGCTGGGTACGTTCATTACAAGAAGTATCATTTCCGCGCATGTGGTCTGTGGAATGCATAATTAAAAAATCCTATAAAAGTTATGAATTATCAATTAGAAGAGGGCCCGCGAACGTACCCCTAGTGTGACATCTAATTATTTATTCTACTCTATGGTGACATCCTCTGGTGACATCTATAGTTCAACACTATCTTGTACAATATTGAACTATTGAACGTTATAACTTATAAGTTGGTTATAAGCCGATTATATATCATTCTGTATCCTAATTATAAATTACTCCTTCAATTTAATATAATATATATTTAAATTGAGATACAGTGTAAAGTTTAATGAGCGTCGGCAAACAAAATTAAGTGAAAATGGATGTCGATACTGGTAAGTTAAAAATACATGTTATTGTTACCCTCTTTTAATATTATAATAAAATCTAGCTTTATATTTAAACTGTATATTATTATATTCAACCGATATAGAACTATGTTTTTTCCAGGCAACCGCCTGAGAAAATGTTTTTGAGTATAATTTGTGCAATGATTCTGTACTGTATGTACGTTTGAAGAATTCTAGACAAAACAATGTTACAATTATTTTGTTACGTTTTTTAAGGCTGCTGTACCGCTATAGGTACAGCTATTTGTAAGATTTTGTTGTCACCTCACGTGTTGTATTTATAAACTATCAATGTATATCAATAGATTAAAGTTCGCTGTGCATTTATATGTTTTGGACTGTGTTATGAAACATACTTTACTGATCAAATGCTAACAATAGTGATGGCATTGTTTTTTTTTTACTCACAATTAATTATTTCCTAACATCTAACACATTAATTAATCAAGGCATTATTTACATGTGATTTCTATACCTAAAACTAATAACCCTTCCTTATTTTCACACTATTTTCCTATAAGCATTCTACCTCTTTTTATCTAAAGTTCTTGAACACTTTCTTTTCACACAACTAAATCTCATCTATAAAAAAAAAATGCTCAGTCAGGCTTTGTAACTGAACATAGCACGGTAACTGCCTTTGTTAAAGTATGCTATTTCATGAGCTTTGGTATTGGTAATAAGTTGCTTATATTTTAGTAATGGATTTAATACAATTGACAACGATATATCTCCTCATAGCTCTGTTAAGATTTGTGAGCAAAACTGATAGTTCCATTTCCTGGTTTAGCAGTTACCTTCGAAATCTTCAGCAAGACATTTTATTTAATAATATATTTTTTCTTACATGGGTTTCATCAAGATGATGTTTTCTCACCACTCCTTTTTTAAATTTTTATTTATCTGATTCTTCTGATTTCTTATATTTGTGATGATTTACTTATATACATTGTCACTTTTGGGACTGATATCATTGGAGCTGTTAATACATTGAATGCTACTCTTACTAAAATTATATATCATGTATTTCCAACCGGTGTAGACCTTATGGTCTCTGTTCAAATATTGCAAAATCTCAAGTTTCTGTTATAGGATGCACTATCTAAATTTCTAAAGTAAACATTAGCACTTTACCTTCAAAAAACATGATTCCTCTACCTTAAAGGTTACTACTTATAATAAAAACCTGGGTCACCTCACATCATGACCTTTACCATATTTCACACGTTATTTGCCTTGATAGGAAGACTGAATGATGAAAAAACCTTTCCCTTGAAGTAAAAACTTCTTGGCCCATTCTCTTATCTATGCTGTGTATTCACATAGTAGTTGGCTATGGCTTTCTGGGTACCCACACTTTTGAAAGAAAGTCAATTTTGAATAAGATAAATAGTTTTAAAGTACAGATACACATGCTACTTACTAGCATGCTTATTAGCGTGCTTATAGTCTAGTCGACGAATCTTAAAGCTATTTTTAAAAAATAAACCCCATTTTTTAAAATTATTTGTTAATAACTTTTGCAATTTTTGTAAGCGGAACTTCATTTTTTTCGAAAATCATCTAGATGCCATTCCAAATCGAAAGACACCTCAATTATAATTTTCGGACTCTGCTGAGAAAAGTTTACCAAAATGGCACTTTTTGATGAATGGCATCTATAGTCTGTTTTTTTTCGCTACGGACTAAATTAACATAAGCTGTGTTGCTAGTTTTTTGCGAATCATTTATAGTGATTTGCCGCTACCGTAACTTTACGTAATTTACAATCTAGTATCGTTTTTCAGTAATAATTACAACGCCGTGTTTTCGTGTTTTATGGCATTGGCTACCTTTGTTTCTGTTAAAAACTTGTTACTGCGTATTCTTCAACAAACAAATAAATAATTGTCGTATTTACTTACAATTAGTGTAAAAAGTAATTAAAATTAATAAATATATATTTTTTATCTATGATCTGTTAATAAGCATGCTTATAGCATGCTTATAGTCTATACTTGAGCCAAAAAAATTCCATTCGATGTGGAATTTTTGTAAACAAACCAAATGTCATCGTGTATAGGGTTATCAAACTTTTATTAATTAAAAATTGTAATTTATCACCAATTTCCTAGTTATACATTAAAAATTTTACTTTAACACTGTTTCCTAGAACTTAACTGCCAAATACGTAATATACAAGAAAATTAGCTTATAACAAAAATTAATATTTTTTAATTGGTAATATACATCTAACAACCCTAAATGGTAGCACTGATAGGAAAATTTCGCAGATAAGTAACATTTGTTTTTTTTTTTGATCAGTCATTATATTAAAGGTTAATTGTAATCGATTTTTATACACTACTGTAAATATTATAATTATTATGTTTTTTCAACGTAAGTAAAGTAAAATAAATAATAAAAGAGAATGAGTGTCAACATAGATTATTAATCATAATAAATTCATTTTAAAACAAATTTTGTTTTATTTTGAATTCTATTCAGGGATAGTGTAGCTATTTTTAATAAAGGCATATATATTTATATGAAAATGTTTAGAAATCATTCAATGGGAAATTAGTTACATCCATGTTAAAAAGTAAACTTTACCTCTATAATACATAATTGTAGATAATATATAAATATATCTAAATCCCTGACTTATTTATTTTAAGTTTTATGTAGCTTGTACTACTGTGTATAAATATTAAAAAATATTATTATTATAATTATTTTCCAATAGGTTGTTATTATCTGCCTATGGTTGGTTGCTAAGCAACGGTTTGTTGGTAAACATTCCATTTCGAATTTGGCTTAAGTATAGTCAATAACTGCCATTTGTCGATTAGACTATAAGCATGCCACAAGCATGCTAATAAGCATGCTAGTAAGTAGCATGTGTATCTGTATCTTTAAGATAAAAAGAAGACAGAAGATATAGATAGCTTATAGGTCACTTTAAAATTTACAGACAATTTTCCATTGTTACAGATGGCAGGCGGTCGCGTTCGCGAAGTAGATCAGTGAGTATCAAACAATTGCAATATTTAGGCACACATTTGTAAGAAGAGTATCATTCCCAAAAAAAAAAATTGTTTTACATAAATACACATTTTGACTATCCTTGAAATATTGCATGTGAACTTAATAAATTCAAAATCAAAGTTCTGGGATGTTGAAAATACATTAGATACATTGTTTTCAATTACAATTGATTGTACAAAAAGTGCATTGAAGTCCTATTATTTAACAAAATAAATTTCATTATATTTTTTGGCAAAGTTACGAACAATATTTAATATTTGTACTAACTAGCTGCAAATTCTATAAATAATTTATTATATAAATTTTCATTTCAATAAATATAATTCCTCTAACAAAAAACTTAGATACACTTAGGTTATTGTTCCTTTTTGTGTCAGAACCAAACTTAAAAATGATATTGAACTGTGTCAACCTGTAAACCACCCACTGCTGAGCGAAGGAGGCCTCTTCTCCATATAGAAGCTTGCAAGCAGCACTGCTCCACTGCGGGTTGGCGGATAATTGCTCTACCATGACTAACGATCGTTATCAGGTGTCTATGATAACAAACGGGACCAACGGCTTTATGTGCTCTCCGAGGCACGGTGGGGAGACCCACTAGGACAAACACCCAGACCAGAAACAAATACAAATATCTGTCCCGAGCGGGAATCGAACCCGATACCGCCCGGCGCGCGGCGTTGAGTCGACTACTCGCACCACTACACCAGAACGGTCGTCATATTGCACGCTTGATATTGAACGCTAAAGTGTAAAGGACAATGACCATTTTTCTATGAAGCTGTGCCACGGTACGTGCCTGAACTGATTGTATTGATACAATCTATAGTATCACAGTTTTACCGATAGACTCGATCATGTCGTATCGTATTATTGAAACTTGAGTAATACAATCGACCAAGGTTGGAAAAAACAGTTTTTTTTAAAGAATAAGACATACAAAAAAAAAACAAGCTATAAATATACCCTCGCAAACTTTTCTTTTTCGATTTCTTATACAAAGTTCAATAACTACTGTACCATTTTTATATCTTTATATATATTATATTATCATGTATCCAAAAATGTAAAATTAGGATGTGTTCAATTAATCACTACACTTAATAGTAGGTAAAAAACAAAAATAAACTCCCTAAAAATAAGGTACTTTCTAACTTACCTGTCTGGCAATACTGATTATATTGACGCAATCGGTACGACAAGTAAAAGTTAATTTTTTTATTTAATTATAAGCCGCGGCTTTGATCACTTCCAGACTATTATTAAGAATCTAGTTTCAATTAATAAAAGATACTTTAATATATCAATTTTCTGTACATGTGAGGCAGATTTAAGAATTGTCCTTTATTAACTTTAACATTTAGCACATTTGTAATCGTTGTGTGTTTTTGTAATCTTGTATAGAAGACTGTGTTAGTGTAATAAAATGTTTGTCATATGAATAAATAATGAGACAGATTTTCATTTTACATTTCTATTATTATGAAACTACAAAATTAAAATATAATAAGTTGGAATTATATTATATTTAGCTTCATGTATTGAAAATCCTAACAGGTAGCCTCAGACTCAAAGATGTCTCACGATGGGTCAGCGAGATCAAAATCGGGTTCAAAATCTCGCAGTCCGTCGCGATCCCGATCGCGGTCAAAATCGTCGTCTCCTTCAAGGAGCGGCTCCCGCGCCTCCTCGCGGTCACGTTCTGGATCTGCTAAGTCTAGATCACGAAGTGGATCGCGATCTAGAAGTGGATCTCTAAAATCGGCAAGAAGTGGATCGGCCAGATCAAGAAGTGGTTCTCCAAGAAAATCAAGGTCTAGAAGCGGTTCACCAAGGAAATCGAGATCAAGAAGTGGTTCGCCGAAATCAAGAAGTGGTTCCGCAAGGTCTGGGAGTGGTTCGCCTAGAAAATCGAGGTCTAGGAGTGGATCACCTAGGAAATCGAGATCACGAAGTGGTTCTAACGCATCTAAAGCGAGGTCTAGAAGTGGATCACCAGCGAGATCTCGTTCTCGCAGCGGGTCACAGAAAAAGTCTAGATCTAGAAGCAGGTCTGGCAGCGCGTCGCCTGCACGATCCAGATCTAGAAGTGGCTCTAGAAAATCCAGATCAAGAAGTGGATCGGCAAAGAAATCTAAGTCTAGAAGTGGATCACCCAGAAAATCAAGATCTAGAAGTGGCTCTAGAAAATCTAGATCCCGGAGTGGGTCTAGAAAATCTCGCTCCAGAAGTGGATCAGCCGTAAAGTCTGCTTCCGGTTCGCCTCGAAAATCCAGATCGAAAAGTCGGTCGCCTAAAGCAACAAAAAAATCATCTCCGCGCAAATCGAGGTCTCGCAGTGGTTCCGCGAAATCTACAAATAAATCGCCAGAACATCGGGACAGAAGTAAGTCTGCTGAAAAAATGGATGTCGACGAGGAAGGCAAAGCACGTGAGTATTGTTCTGTTAAAACATTACATCAACAGTGAGTGGTTTATTAAAATATAACTTGTTTCGGGAAATATAGATAAGCTCTGTAACTGTGGCGTTGCTACTGCACCGATGTGCATGTCTGATTATACAACTGTACTTTTAATTCAAAGTATATTTAGTAGACAGTAAAACATCTTAGATTGTTAATAAGCAGCGCTCATGTTATATAGCATATATATATTACTGCTTGAATATTAAAAGTATTAAGTATACTTCACAATATGTTTTAAATCGTATTTTATTACATTTGCAATATTACTGTTATTATGTAAATTCATATCTATTCAAACACTCCAGGTTCCCTCCGGAGCCGCTCGAGGTCAAGATCACGATCGCGTTCAGGATCTAGAGCAAAATCAGCCGGTAGGAGTTTTATAATAAAAATAACATTTAACTTTATTTTAAGAGTTTATATAAAGCTTAACTTCAACGGCAGTTATAGCCCTTATAATCCCATATGTTGACATACGATATTTTGATAGCCGCTAATTGTAACGGTTAATGTTCCAGCGCAGCGGTCTCGCTCCGGCTCCCGCTCCAAGTCTCGTTCGCGGTCGCGATCGGGATCACGGTCCAAGTCGCGATCACGATCTAAATCTCGATCACGATCTAAGTCGCGCTCACGATCCAAGTCGCGCTCACGATCCAAGTCGCGCTCACGATCCAAGTCGCGCTCACGATCCAAGTCGCGCTCACGATCCAAATCGCGTTCACGGTCGAAGTCACGATCACGATCCGGATCTCGGTCTCGGTCACGTTCAGGATCTGCCAAATCTGGGTCAAGGTAAGTTGTTTAATTATACTATACGAGTATAACACGACACGAAAGTATGTATATAATCTGAAAATAATATAAATAGCCCATTCCAAATAATATACTAATAATAAAATGACACCGCCATCCAATATAATCAATACTTTAGAACTATACATATACTATATTTAGATTTTAGATGATGAAGATGTTACAACAGCTAAAAAAGATAGGGGATTTGGTAACTTTAACTAAATATTTTAAATAAAAATGATAATCTTATTTCGTGCTAACTGTACGCATTCAATTTATTTTTCAGGTCAAGATCGCGCTCCGGCTCCGGCTCGCCGACGCGCGCAGGTAACTGTCAGCGCCCGACCGCCCTCCCCGCTCCCCGCTCCCCTCGACCCCCGCCACTCACGCCACGTGTCTGTCGCAGACGGCAAGCGGCGGCGCGCCGTGCGGCTGCAGTCGGACGACGAGGCGGCGCCGGCGCCGAGCGCGCCGCCCGCCGACGGCGACGGCGACGGCGACGGCGACTCGTCGGGCGACGAGCTGGCGCCCGACTCGAAGACTGCGGACGCGATGAGCGGCCTGTCGGACTTCGACGCGATGCTGGCGCGCAAGCGCGACGAGCGGCGCGGCCGGCGCCGGCGCCGCGACATCGACATCATCAACGACAACGACGACCTCATCGCGCAGCTGCTGCAGCAGATGCGGCAGGCGGCCGACGAGGACCGCGAGCTCAACCGCCGCAACCAGCCGGCCGTGCGCAAGGTGACGCCTCGCCCGCCCGTAGTCCCGCGGAACCATTACGTTACTTGCGCGATCGCGTAATCCTAACTGAACCTCAATTAGTATTGAAATTTTTGTTATTATTGTTATTTTGTAGGTAATTCTGATAACAACATTATTATAGCTACAAATGCGATACGTGGTTAATGATGTACTCCTGTCGCAATAGCTGTTTCTATACGAGGGAAGTATTATTACTACCCGCAGGTGTCGCTGCTGAAGCGCGCCATGTCGCAGCTCATCAAGCGCGACCTGCAGCTCGCCTTCCTGGAGCACAACGTGCTGAACGTGCTGTGCGACTGGCTCGCGCCGATGCCCAACCGCGCGCTGCCGTGCCTGCTCATCCGCGAGAGCGTGCTCAAGCTGCTCATGGACGTGAGTGGCGGCGCTCGATAGACACTAGATAGTAGACCAGTGCCGAAGCCTTTGAAAATTGTTAAAAGTGAAAAGCATTTTCTGAGAAAAAAGAAACTTTTTTATAAAAGATAAAATTAAAAAAAAAAACCACAAAAAACTTGGTTATTTGAAATTGTTAAAAAAGCTTAAATACAAAAGCCGTAGATCTTTTTATTACCTACAACTTTACGATTTAACTTTTTTCCATAGGACGTGTCGTTTTGTCGGAAATCGAGATAAACCGTTTTTTAGCCTTAAACACCCTTCCATTTTTAACCCCTGATGCAGAAAGATATGGGTGTCATAAATTTATCGTGTCTGTCTGTGTGTGTGTGTGTTTCTCACACGTGTCTGTGTGTGTCTGTGGTATCGTAGCTCCCGTTTTTTTTATGACATAGATAATTTAATACCGAGTGTTCTTAGCCATGTTTCATAAAAATCTGTTCAGCCGTTTGATGATCATCAGCTTTTTTCAAGTTGATGAGGGGATCTGACTAACTTCTTTATGTCGGATCGATTTGAAATTTGGTACCGTGTTACTTCAATGCTATTGAAAAAACATGGTAAGGTAACCATGACTTTAAATATGACATGTTAGGGTAAGGTTTAGATTTCGAAGGTGGGTAATTAAATGGGATCAATTAGGCTCAATTACCACTGTGGCAGAGTCGAAGCGACGCGACGCTTCAATATTTTAAACTAGTATATTCAACTCAATTTCCATTGAGTAACGTTCAAATACGTATGACGAAAAAAAAAAAAAAAAACGTCACGTCGGGGGACCGCTAAGTGAGAAAAACAGGTGTAGTCGCAGATTGCAACAATGAACAAAGAGTTTACTCCGAAAAATTCGCAAAATTGACAAAACCGTCAACGTCGTCTACCCTCACGCGTCTGCCCGTCGGGTCGCCGCACGTGGTTCACACCGAGCTCGTAACGTAGACGTAACTATGCATGAAACTTAAGATCGCTCGCTCGTACCTAAATATAATTCAGAATAATTAATTAGCTGTTGTTGGAAAAATACTTTATAAACTTTAGCGGTCCCGCGACGACGCTTAGAAAATAAAAATATTTGAACATAATATATGTGACGGTAATAATTATAATAGGCTTAAAATATTATTTGTTAGTTTTAAGAGTTTATTTTTTGTGTCGGGGGGTTTTTAAAATTTTTAATTTTATTCTATATTCTCTTCATTTTTATTTATTTATTTTATGTCATATGGTTAACTGAAGCGAAATATAATTATCATCATTTTCTCTTTTATTTATAACATTATTCTCAAACTTTGCCAACTTTGGAGACTTTAATTTCCTAGTTTTATATTTGAGTAATAATAATAATAAAAACAAGTCAAAGTACTGTACGATTCACGAAAGATGACCACAAATGGCGGCCGTCTGCGCATGTACACTCATGAAGAAAAGACTTGAGACAAAATAATATTTTAATATTAGTTAAATAATTTATGTAATATTGTAAACTAGCGGGCCGCCCCGGCTTCGCACAGGTATCTAATGCATGTGTTATACATATAAAACTTTCTCTTGAATCACACTATCTATAAAAAAAATCTGTTGCGTAATTTTAACGATCTAAGCCAATCTAAGCATATAGAGACACAGACGGCGGTTATGAAATGAAATCAAATGTTTAAAAATCAAATTTTATTTAAAATATTATACATATATTAAGTAATTTAACACAAAAATATTTGACAAATAAACCTTATAAAAATGTTCTGACATAAATTGGCGTCTCGTCGCCGACATCAACAAAAACTTAACAAATAACAAAAACTTAAACAACGAAAACAACAAATAAAAAAAAAATTTAAATCAAAGAAACATTTCTTTTCGACTGTATTCACGTGCGTCAACGCAGCGATAGACGAATAGCGATTGAGCGGCCTGTCACGAGACGTGCGCGCACCAATGGCGTCGCTCCGGCCTTGACGCATTCCGCCGCCCTTTCCCCGCACCTCCAAATAGACCTAAAATATGACTTCTGCGCATGGTCATCTTTCGTGAATCTTAGTGTAATTTAAAAAACTAAAAAACCCGACTGCGTTTCTGTGTAATTTGGAAATGAAATTAATTTTTTTAATTTTTATTTTGATATACCCAATGTCACTCACTGTCCATCCATCGATCCGTTCAGGCTGCAGAGCGACATAAATAATTATACATACATACTTTCGAAAAACATAACTCTCTTTCTGGTGCAGTCGGGTAAAAATTACGTAATAAGTTATCCATTCAAAAAGCCATGGTTGTAATTATTTTCAGTTCCCATCCATCGATAAGTCGCTCCTGAAGCAGTCCGGTATCGGCAAAGCAGTGATGTATCTGTACAAGCACCCCAAGGAGACGAAGGCGAACAAGGAGCGCGCCGGACGACTCATCTCCGAGTGGGCGCGCCCTATCTTCAACCTCTCCACTGACTTTAAGGGTTGGTCGTTATTAGAAAATGTATATACAGTAGAATCACACTAGTCTGGCACTATTAAAAACCATAGGATTCCGGATATTGGAATGTTTATAGTACTGGATTGTATAGAAAAATTCATAGTAAATAAAGGATTTCATAAAGGGTACAATGTTTTGTGTTCATGTTTGACACGTTTTTTATCTCACAGTTAAGTAATTACATAGTTTAAAATAATCTTTAAAAATCTTTTCTCGCATGTGTGGAGGGTGCCGGATTATTGGACGTGTCGGTTTATCGAAGTGTCGGATTGGTGAGATTCTATTGTATATGGAAATAAAATTGTAAAACCGTGGAGCTATTACGTAACTTGCACGATCGTGACAAAACGCTGTAATATCAAATTTCAATACTAATTGAGGCTTAGCTATTGAAATTCGATACCACAGAGATTTGTAATAAAGTAGTAAGTCTGTTTTAACTTCATTCGGCTTTTGTGGAATTTTTGAAATAACTGATTTATTTATTAATTTATTTCACAACCGTAATTATATATTTTACTTATGATATTCTTATCATAAGAAAAAAACTGAAAAATGCTGCGAAATTCTGAAAAAGTGAAATATTGTCTGAAATTACGGAATATTCCGCAAGGGAGTATATAATAATGAATGTCCCCGTGGCCCCAGCGATGACGCGCGAGGAGCGCCAGGCGCGCGACGAGGCGATGGCGGGCGCGCGCCGGCGCGAGGACGCCGGGCCCTCCGCCAAGCGCGCGCGCGACGACGAGCGGTGAGTGCGCCGGCACGCGCCGGCACGCGCCGACACTTTACACACCGATGATTAAGTTCCAGCCCTTCTATATGTAGGAGAGGCCTTCGCTCAGCATTGGGTGGTTTGCAGGCTGATACAAAACAGTACAGTACATTAAAGACAACAAGCAAATACCTTGTTCTAAAAAGGAAACTTTTATTTAGGAAAGTCGGAAAATTGGGATTAACGTTTAATAATTTCTTTTCTTGTTAATACAGGGTGACTGGTAAATTACTATCAATATTTAAGGAGACTACTCGGTACATGATTCTCATTCGAATTATGTAAAAAAAAACAGGTAAATATTAATAAACTTTGAAGTAAAGTTTCTCAACAATTATCCAATTATGTACGCGTCGTCTGGACACCCTAGCAGCTAGCTCCACTTTCGACACAAAACAGGTAGTTTACCTACGTCCAAACGCCGCCACGTGTTAACAGGGTAGCAGGATAAACAAGCATGATCCAATCCCTCTTAATACTATAATCCTGGCTTAGGATAAGCAAAAATACTAAGATATTTTACTCGTTTAAGCAACAAATTTGTTGACTAGGTAAATGATGTGAACTTTGGCAATTTTTAGATGTTAACAAGCGGCACAGTACAACACCTGTGCACGTGCCGCCGGCATGACTGTAGGTTGTCAACGCTTCATTTACTTGAATTGAAATTTATGAAAATTTGGTCAAAAATTAAGAACCTATTTTTTTTACATAATTCGAATGAGAATCATGTACCGAGTATTCTCCTTAAATATTGATAGTAATGTACCAGTCACCTGTATAATGATTTTTACTGTTTACATAATATTACTTCTACTATATATTAATAATGGTATATCTATATAAGGGGGCGTTCAAGTATTAGGTAACGCAATTTTTGAAGGTTTTTGACCCTCTTCCCCCCCATGTAACGCATCGTAACGTTTTACTCTTGTAACCTTAACAAAACTTAACCATAACCTTACAAGAAAAATTGCGTTACGTAATACTTGAACGCCCCATAAAGCTGAATAATAATTAATTATTAAGTTTAAATTGAAGTTTAGTTAAGAATTAGTTTCAAGCACAGTCTGTTTCCGTGCCCGCAGGCCGCTGCGGCCCGGCGACCCCGGCTGGGTGTCGCGCGCGCGCGTGCCGGCGCCCTCCACCAAGGACTACGTCGTGCGGCCCAAGTCCACCTGCGAGGTCGACATGTCGCGCGTGAGTGAGGCCCGGCGGGGGCAGCTTCCCGTAGGCCGGAAGCGTGCACGAGCCTGTGGAGAGAGACAGACATAACGGACTACATGCTATCTCTCTCTAGACGCTACGCGATTGGTCGCGGCTGATCATGACATAAAATCAAAATAGACCCAACGAGCACCTTCAAATCGTCATTTTGAAAACCATTTCTATTCGGTGAAGTCAGCTGTTACCACTCGCGTGCGACCGGTCACAGCCGGGCACTACCGTGTGTGTAACCGATCGGTTGACTGAACGAATCTCTTTACAGATGACCAAGAAGAAGATGACCCGCTACGAGAAGCAGATGAAGAAGTTCCTCGATCAGAAGCGAATGAAGGGCGGCACGCGGCGCGCCGTCGAGATCTCCATCGAGGGCCGCAAGATGGCGCTGTAGGCGCCGAGAGGCGGCCGAGTGTGACGGGCGGCGAGTGGCGGCGAGTGGCGGCGAGTGGCGGCGAGTGGCGGCGAGTGGCGGCGAGTGGCGGCGAGTGGCGAGAGAGTTACGGGCTGCGAGTGAGGTGCGAGGCGGACGAGTCTACTATCGGCTACTCGCAATCGGCGACAATCTTTTTACGAAGATTCTCATGCAGGAAATTGTAGCAACTTTTGGTGCTGCGACTGGAAACTATGAAGAAAAAAAAATGTAAAACGGTTACATCAATTTAGCTACATGCGCGCAGTGTCTTGGATACAATGGTTTAACGATCGATGAGTTCATTTGTCGAGTCGATGAGACTTTCATTCAAATCACTTATGCGTGAATGTGTGCATGAACGTTTAAATAAATTGCTTTAAATTGTGTGTCAGTGATACACGACGTGTATTATCAGCTAGCTATGTTAGGTGAATACGTTCAAAAACGTACGTAGGCGATGTATTATTGTAAACTTGAAAAAAAAAATTAAATATTCAAAATGTATTTTATGTACAATCGTACAATTGTATCTCTTGTCGCGCACACGTAGGTACTGTATCTGTAAAAGTTCGCACACAACACTGCGCGCCTCTACCACTTCATTATAACAATTATAATAATTTATAAGTTTTTTATATCAGATAAAAATCCATATAAAATACAATAAAGTCTTACATTTAAAAACTATTTCTTATTTGCGTCGCGAAGAACAGTGCGCCACTGATTGTACCATTTTACTTACTTCGTTTAACGTTTACCTTACCTAGCGTACCGTTTTACTTTCCCTGGGGTACCGTTTTAGCTTACTTAGGGTACCGTTTTACCTTACTTAGGGTACCGTTTTATCTTACCTAGGGTACCGTTTTACCTTACCTAGGGTACCGTTTTACCTTACCTAGGGTACCGTTTTACCTTACCTAGGGTACCGTTTTACCTTACCTAGGGTACCGTTTTACCTTAACTAGGGTACCGTTTTACCTTAACTAGGGTACCGTTTTACCTTACCCAGGGTACAGTTTTACCTTACCAAGGATAACGTTTTCACCTACCTAGGGTGACGTTTTGATTCAAGCAATTAGTATTAAGTTCGCAAAGGAAGCCGTCTGTGTGCGCCGAAGGCGGGGTGCTTATTGTCTAACGCCTGGATTTCGTCTGTAATTGGAACAAACATTGACAATATGAACGAATTAAATACTCAATATATAGTAATATATCATTATATAAGAGGTTTCCCTCGCTTAATTCCTTTAACTGAAATTTAACCCAAGCTGGATTAAATTTATCGGTAGTAAGACCATTGAATGTTCAAGCAAAAGTAAAATTAGGTCTGTTTTAAATTTTTGTGTAAATAAATCATTCATCTCCCTGGCATCCTGTGGGAAATCAATCAAATTCATCGGGATCAGATTTCATCAAGACGCAAATTTGAACTTATTGTAGCACCTGCTTGTAAAATATTCACGATATTACGAATAGTAAACAATTCAGCAATATAATTACGATATCTCTTACGTTATCACACTATTTATCATGAAAACACCTCTTGAAGTTTACGAAAATTCGAAATAATAACAATTTGACATCTATCGGCTGACTCCCTTTCAGGTCATTTTGATTGCAAACTATATGCAATGGTAGATGGTCGGGTGGCAAAACGCCATAAAATACTTCAATTGACATTACTGTACTTCAGGCGGAACTCAGAACAGAAAAATGTCTACATCAGCGCACACTAATTCTCGTTAATTACAAAAATAAATTCTGCATCGAATCGTGTACAAAAGTCCTCAAATATATGCACTTTCTATAAGTCATATATATTGTATTTGTTGATTCGAACTATATATAACGTTGACAAACGAATTTGTCGATTGTTACATTATTTCGTGTGAGCTGGCGCTGCTGTCTACGTACTGTGTGATAGAGTTGTGAAGCACGGTATACGGAATTCTTCGTGGGTGCGAATAGCCATATCTAAAATTAGTTTTTTCAGTTAGAAAAAAAAAAACTTCCAAGAATTTGTTTCCAATTGCCGATACTGAGTTACCGCATTTATTCGGAAAAAAAAAAAATTTGCGATTATATTGTCCAGAGAATATTTTAAGTGTTTTTCACTAGTTTCTTATAGTTTTGGATTTGGCTATCCGCGTCAGTTCGATAATTTCACATTCTGTATATACTGTAACTCACGAAGTTGCGACGTGAAGGTACCTTCACACGTGTGTATAATTACATTAATTATAATTAATATAAAGTGGACTGACTATGTACTTGTTTTATTACTTTTCCTTCCTTTTTTATTAAACTACTGCATTTTTTTTAGCTGAAAGTTATAAAGGTAAAAAAAAAGATATTTATAAGGACTGTCGACAAAAGTGAAAACTCCAAACAGTGGAATAACTGTGTTCTTTTTTTTAATTTTGAAATAAATTATTGTCTGAATTATTCAAATTTCATAATTTGCAAATTGAAATTATTAGTCTGGTTTTCAACAATTCACAAAATAAACTTATCAAGTGGTCAACATAACTTCACTTACTTCTATTACAGTATTTTGGTGACACGAAATCATAACATTTTACCGAAAAAGTCAAACACGCATATGATACATTTGAATATATACAATGTACACACAAATACATCTCATCATCTACACAGGCCGCTAGTCTGGCACAAGCGCAATACGTCACGAGCATGTCGAGGTCATCGGTGACGCGAACCTATAAGTTTTTCCCCTACCAAAAATCGCTTAAAGCGGCTAAAGAAGTTTTCACTTCAAAAATTTACAGTATGTTCGGTTAGCTACCAAATTTCAGATTTTTTTTCAGTCGTAAGTATGAAAATATCTTTGATTAAATACACTCCATTTTTCTTTTTTTTATGCATATGGGGCAAACGGATAGTCGGTTCGCCTGATGGTAAGTCAAAGCGACATCCATTAACACCCGCTACATTAAGGATTAGCGAGTGCGTTGCCGGCGTTTCAAATATTAGTAGGGGAGAGTTGGATAATACCGCGCGTTTGACAATTCCACGCCCTAGCATATTTCAAAAACTAAACGCTAATAGCGCTATCCAGTCCTTAAAGATCACAGTCCGAGTCCTCTACCCCTCCCCGTGCACGACGCTAATTTACTCGGAGCAGCGATTAAGACACATCGTGTCTTACAAGTTTTTACTCTCGTTCCTTATAATTTCGAGGGCATTTTTGACAAGAGGTAAGCTATTCTATATTTGTATTGTAACACATTGATTACCTTTATTTTAATCCTAACATATTATAGAATTAATGACTAGATTGATTTGAATACACAATTAACTTGACTGTATTATTTTGAGGTTATAAAATGAAATAACAGAGTTTGTCAATTACGCGCCCAGGGCGTGTACGAGTGAAGACCACGTACCGGCAAGCACAGTGTCGGAAGGCCATCCACGAGATGAACAGACGACTTAAAGAGAGTCGCCGGAAGTCGTTGGATGGAGGCTGCTTTGAACCGGAGTCGATGGGGGGAGGCCTACGTTCAGCAGTGGACATCCAATGGCCGATATGGTTATGATAATTAATCTAGTCGTAAAATAATAATTATATCTAGGTATAGAAAGGAGTCTATGCTTCTTTTTCTACGAACGAGTTTATTCAACGTTGCATTTTTTTTAAATTCTAAGTTTACTGATAGAAATTCACGAAATTATTATGGGCACGGTTTTATCAAACCTTGGCACGATATTATCAGACCAGTCTGATAATACCACGCTTTCCTGTTTTTTTTTATTATTTTGCAATAATTAATTTTTGTTTATTTTGTGAAATATTTTGCCGTGATGTATGCGTAGCTAAATATATTCTGTACTATTTACTGCATTTTTGAATATATATATCGAACCTTCTCCGAATTATAGGTCCAAGTTCTTAGAGGCTCGGTAATATCCAACTCTCCCCTATGCTTTTTTCTTAAAGGTGCCTAAGCCGTATCGGCTCAGAAATACCGTTGAGGGCAGCTGGTTCCATTTAATAATCGTACGAGGCAGGAAATGCCGTGAATATCTACTTGTTGTAGATTCCCGGACATCGAGGTGAAATGGGTGGAATTTGGAATTTTGACGCGATGTCCGGTGGTGGCATTCTGCTGCAGGTATTAATCCGAACAATTCTGCAGAACACTCTCCGTGATAAATGCGGTAGAAGATGCAAAGTGATCCAACATCTCTACACATCGCCAAAGAATCAAGCCAATTGGAGAGAACCTTATCGTCGACGATTCGAGCCGCCCGGTGTTGAATGGAAGGAGTTCATATTGGGGCGCTCCAGCCCACAGGTGAGAACAGTATTCCATGTGAGGTCGGATCTGCGCCTTGTATAATTGTAGTCGATGTGAAGGCATGAAATACTGCTTCGCCCTATTGAGTATGCTAAATTTCTTAGAGGCTATAGTTTAGCCTTTCCCTCCAAATGACGTGCACTCTTTGTATAGTTAATTTTCGTAAGGTTGAGACAACAGTAATACAAAACGTGCGTACAACTACCATAGAAGCATCCAACAAGAATATTTTGACCGCAATGTGGTCCGATCCTCAACCACCGGCTACGGCCTCGGCGGTACCAACTCGGTCCGTATCTGCCGCGCCAGTTGCCGCCCTGTCTCCAGCCTTGGCATCTACAGCTCTCGTGACCTCCACTGACGTCTCTAATTTTTCATCCCTGATAGGCTCTATGATAGACACTAATCTTAGCTTTCTAAAAAGCCAAATAATAAGTGACAAAGATTTCATTAGTCACAGAATTTTGTAAGGAAATGGCGTCTGCAAAACAAAATGCTACAAACTGAAGAAAAAATGTCAGGTTTGCAAATACATCTTATATCTTGAAACGAACAATTCTTGTCAATATATATATAAAGATAGTAGGTACCTATAATCTGAATCTCGAAAACAGCTCCAACGATTTTCATGAAATTTAGTATGCATGGGGTTTCGGGGGCGATGAATCGATCTAGCTAGGATTTATTTTTAGGAAATGTCGTTTTATCCGTTTTTTCAGACAAATAAAAAATATCATTAGAATACGAAGGTAAATTTCGCTGTCTTCGATAAGTTTGTAATAGCTTGAATGGGAACGGGCGGATTCGAAATCAGAAAACCCGGGTTCGAGTCCAGGTATCTCCACATCAATTTTTTTTTCCTTTTAATTTTTCAAGATTCAACAACAATTTTTTTGTGAAAAAAACTATTATTGAGAGCTCCTTTTTTAATTTAAATAACTAGTTCCTATTGCTTTATTATTATGTCGGTAAGATCGAAAAGATTATTCATATTTCATCAGTAGGTATGTAATTCGTATCTAAATATAATTTAACCAGCAAAGCTCGGTCATCCAGGTACTTTAAATAAACAGCAGTATAATAATTGTAAAATGAACAATGGGGCTGACGTGCCTGTGGAGGACAGAAGTTCCTAAATTAAATTAAAAAAAATAGAAAAAAGTGTATTTCATTTCAAACAGAAAGACTTTAGGGACTAGAATCCGGTGGATTGGATTGGGGCGAACATTAATTTTACGACATAGGTTGAATGCTATGAGCAATGTTCTGGCTGAAGCTGGAATCCTGAGTCATGCGAGATTAGTGATCTTCATGAGAAATTCTACAGACGATTCGTTAGCGGTTAACGGGCTAGTCCTACGATTTCGATGTTGGACAGTCTTGCCCTCTTAGTTAAGAGAATAAAAAATAAAAAAATTTATATTAATTGAATTAATTTAATTGAAAAATAAAAAAACATTCAGCAGATTCTGTTAAAGGATCGGATAGAATGCTTTGCACCATCCCAACATCAAATAAACATAGTTCTAAGTTACTTAAAATAATAAGTGTCACTGACTCTCTGTTTCGATACATTTCACCATCAAGTTATCGATACCAGAAGTATCAATTAACGTAAGGGACATTTTGGCGAAAATGAGTTATATGTATCATTGGATTCAGAAATTTCTGCTCTATCGAATGGTATTATTGAAATTTTTCTATCGTAAAAAAATTCCCTTACAGTACAAATTTTTGCACCGCGTAAAACGATTTATGACAAAAAAATTGATTTAACAGTCATTAAAAAATTTATTCGCAGAAAAATAAAGTAAATCATCGTATTAAATAGTTTACACCCTTAGCTTAAACCTTACATCAGTCAATTTAAATAACATGTCCCTTACTTTAATTAATGATTAGAAATTTTTAAGAAAAATTCTTTTACATTAATATCTCACAAAACTACATTTAATATTATATTCTCCTTACTGTAATATGCCTATCAAATAAATACTTAAAGTAATACTTTCAATGTTCAAACATTTCTTGGAACAATCTCAAAATCTAAAAGATAACAAATCAATTACCTTCTAGCTGGATATACATATATGCCAGTAGACAGCATGCATGCTGTTATTGAGAGAGAAGTAAGAAAACTAATTTTTTGGGCACCTTCACAATGCCCAAGTTTCATTGAGAGTGCTAGAAAATAGCCTCAACTATATAATGTCACTCACATTATATGGTATTATCTTAGAACATATATATATCATTAACTTCCAGAATCAGGCGGATTCTGTATTCACTCAAGCTACTTTTAAAAATAAAGATCTGCATATGAAAAATATAAGAGTGTGCACATTTAAAAAAATGCCTTTACTAAAATTGAAGTGAAATATACAATATTAGAAACTGGTGATGCTTACGACATAGAACTCTCAGAAGGATTACCTCCAAAGAATTTTAATGCAAGAGGAAAGGGTAAAGGGATTGGGAAAAGAAGTGCTGTTAGAGGTAAAAAGACAGAAAATATAGAAAACACAAATCAATCTGCAGCAGAAAGTACTAGTAATTAAATAAATCAAAGCAACACAGACAATTTTTCATCTCTAAAGAGAGGCTGCCAATTTCCATTCCAAAATACAATGACCTAAAAAAATTGTGTGACACCGGTATAATACCAAAAAGATGTCATGGAGAATATTTGTAATTTCCGAATAAATCGCCAGTTAAAGATACCCTCAATGAAACCGACGACGATGAAGATGACGTGATTACAGCTAATGATGACGTCTAGGTAAAATGCTAAATAGAAAAAGTTGTTCCAACTATTTCAAAGGCGCAAAAATATGTCATTTATATTTATTCATTCGTCTTTCACACAATTCATGCACCTCTTATTCGATCTTCTTCCCTTATCTACACCCATTCGTCCCTTCTATTCGTCATTTCAACTTTCATTGCCATCATACTAATCATCTTTCACATAATTCAT
Organism: Euphydryas editha; assembly: GCA_036937285.1. Lineage (NCBI taxonomy): Eukaryota > Metazoa > Arthropoda > Insecta > Lepidoptera > Nymphalidae > Euphydryas > Euphydryas editha. The sequence continues at coordinate 100,108 of JAUPFZ010000034.1, read as the reverse complement.
ATTCTATTTTATTCATCGATCTTTCGTTTCCAGTTCATTCATTCAATTACATATTAAATAAGTCTGCTGATTAAGTCTGAGAATTATTTTTATCCAATTGGTGATGTTTCAAATGATGATTATAATTATAAAACCAATTAAACATAATTAATGCAAGTCCAGAGTTTGTAGAGTCCATATCCATATAGTCAACATAATTATTTTAACATCAGTAACTACAATGTTTGTAAGACACTTATTTTTAGATTTTCTAAACTTAACACAAAGCTTTAAAGATTGTTTAGTGTATTGAATTTATAATAGTTATTAATAGATTATTAAATTAAATTAAATATTATAAACAAATTGTTTTATGTTTATATACCTAAATAAATTTCATTAAAATCTGTGATAGCTAAGCCGTAAAACATAAAACTAACGTATAAATTTTGCTTTGAATGATTAATGTTGGTTCATAACAACATGAATCATGCAAAGAACTTATTTCCATGGTGTTAAAATACCATCAATTTTAGTAGATAATAAATAGTTACATTAAATTGCAACACTGAGAAGTCCTTTATAATAGCATTACATATAATTTTTTATTTATCTTGTTTCTTACAGTATGCTCGACGGTTTACACATATTTTTTTAGTATTGTAAGGGACAACTAAGCATATTTTTTTAATGTAAGAGACATGCTAAATTTTAAACCACTGGACATTCCCAAATCTTTCGTTTATAGCATAAAAGAAGAGGAAATTCTAAGAAACTTTGCTCTAGACGCAATTAAAATGGTTATGGACAGATTTAAAAAAATAAAATCGTTTTTTTTTTTTTGGCTCTCCTGAAAAACCGTGGTTTGTCCCTTACATTAATTGATACTTCTGGTATCGTTATGTAAATCTTCTACTTTCACACCTATCACAATTAGGAATCTTTTTTTTTTTTTTTTTTTTATTTGATAACGTCTAGTAAATTGATGCAGCTTTCATCGGGTATCGGGTATTTTTTTTCAAAAATGACGCCATTTTGTCACGTGTCGCGAGCGAGAGCGCAGAACAGATACGATAGAGAGGCACGATCAGTTCGACTTATGACGCATCTCTCTTACACTCTATCGGACCGCGTTCGAGTCAAGGTTCGAGTACATCAATTCTACATCTATGTTTCCTTATGACGTTATCACGTAAAAATTATCGTCCGTAAACCAACTTTACAAACAACCATTTTTTTTTTTTGATTTGATAACGTCTAATAAATCGATGAAAGCCGGCTGTACTTCACGAAAAAGTATGACTCATTGTCACGTTCCGGGAGCGAGAGCGCGGAACAAACGGTAGAGAGACACGATCGGCCCAAGCGTTCGGCTTGTGCCGCCTACACGTGAACTAATTTTAAAGAAGCTTTTACTAATAAAATATGACAAGTATACCTATATAATATTGTTATAGCACTTTATTTCTCAATTTTTGTTTTTATTATTTTATCTATTATCTATTAATTGTTACAAAATATGACGCATTGCAAATAGTCTATAAATAAAGGGTTCTGTAGCCAAATGGCAAAAAACAGAACCCTTATGGATTCGTCATGTCTGTCTGTCTGTCCATCCGTATGTCAGCCACATTTTTCCGAAACTATAATAACTATACCTACTGTTGAAACTTGGTAAGTAGATCTATTCTGTGAACCGCATTAAAATTTTCACACAAAAATAGAAAATAAAAACAAATCGACGGCCGGCTGGTTGAGTGGTCAGGCAACTGGACACTTTACGCAGCGGTCGCGGGTTCGAATCCCGCCAGGTGCAGAAAATCTGTATGACGAATATAGATGTCTGCACCGGGTCATGGATGTGTATTTATGTATATATGTATTTATATAAAGTTCTTAAATTTATTTCCGTTCCTAGTACCTGTAACACAAGTTCTTACGAACTTAGCACGGGGCTAGGTTAAGGGCCTACATGCAAAATAAAATTTCGTACGTTGGGCGGAGTCTAGTATTATCGTCGCGAGAAACGAGGGGGACCCCGCCGCCGCTCACTATCGGCGGTCAGCGTCCTTGTCGATACGCGTAGCACATCGAAAACCGGCCAAGAGCGAGTCGGAGTCGCGCGAAGGGTTCCGCTTCCGTACTATTATCTTTAAAAACAGCAATAAAAATCATGTCTGTTGTATGGGAACCTCCCTTATGTATTAACTTTATTTTAATTTTTATTATTTATTTTTAAAGTGATTAATATGACACAATATTCTATGAATATTTCAAGAATTTACCTGTTTCAGTTATCAATATCGAGCAAAACCAAGCAAAAAAATCACGTTTGTTGTATGGGAGCCCCCCGTAAATATTTGTTTTATTTTAATTTAATTGTTTATTTGAAGTTAATTGAATATATAACTAAATAATATATAAATATAATAGGGTCCCGTTTTACCCTTTGGCTACGGTACCCTAACCTGCGGTGTGTTTGTATAATTTTCGATGCGTTACTTTACTTTTATTAGACAAGCTTTGTCGGTAAAATAGACACAGGGCCGGCGTCGATGAATGTCAGCGGACGACTAAGTGAAAGTGACGCAATTACTTTTTATACGCAAAACAAGAGATGGCTATATTGAGCGTCAACTCGGAATTAAACAACATAAGTGCCAAAACACATTTAATTATCTAAAAAATGAACTAAGTCATGAAATAAAAATCTGACTTTAGTCGATTTCGATACAACTATCTTCTATTTTTTTAAATTAAGTTCCAATGACTTAGAAATGCTTAGCTGTGGCAACGAAAAATGTCTAATTTTAGATGATATTTAAATTATTTTTTCTATCGAGAAAATTTCATTTAATCGTGTTTTCAGAATTATACAATTAAAGAACACAGTATCAAAAAACATATATTAAAACTTTAGATTCCTAGTCTGCATAATGAAAGAGTGGCATAGGGTAGAAAACATTGTCTTTTTTTTTTTTTTTTTGATTGTAGGCCCTTAACGTGGTGTGATTGTTGGTTAATATTTATCTATTATTTATTTAATGAATTTCGGGGGTTCCTAGGTTCCTATTACTTCGAACTGAAACTCAATTTTTTTTTTTTTTTTTTATAATAGAAAGACACTATTATTAAAACATCGATTAAAGTTACAACGAACTACAAGAACTTTTATATGATGTTACTTGCTGCTACGGAACCCTTCATGGGCGAGTCCGACTCGCACTTGTTTAATTTACTTTTTTTTTTTTTTTTTGACGTGATAACGTCTAGTAAATTGATGAAGGGGTGCCCGTTCAAAGAAGATGACGTCATCATTGTCACAATTAGTGAGCGAGAGCGCAGAACAAGCGATAGAGAGGCACGATTAGCCTAAGCGTTCTGTCTTACACTCCATCGGACCGCGTTCGAGTAAAAGAGACAGTGGCGCTACGCAATCTACACGCGAACTGTTTTGTAGGGATGTTCATCGGAAAAAAATATCGATAATTTTACTATCGATAATTATCGAATCGTTTTATCGATAATTATCGATTGTGATGGAATGAATAGTTATCGATAATTATCGGAGGAAAAGTTGTCGATAGTTGGCGACAGTTATCGATAATTATCGGATAAAAATTGTCGATAGTTGACGAAAGTTATCGATAATTATCGGTCGATAGTTATCGATAATTATCGAATTAAAAAATATCGATAATTATCGGATCAAAATTATCGAATAACACTTATCGATTATTATCAATAATTATCGAATGGAAAATTATCGAGTAGTTACGAATTATCGATAATTATCACACACCCCTACTGTTTTGTGATTTGTCAATTGTTTGGTAGAAGTAGGGATGTTCACCGATAAAAAATATCGATAATTTTACTATCGATGATTAACGAATCGTTTTATCGATAGTTATCGATAATTATCGTATGAACAGTTATCGATAATTATATCGAAGGAAAAGTTATCGATAGTTGGCGAAAATTATCGATAATTATCCGATAAAAATTATCGATATTTGACGAAAGATATCGATAATTATCGTCGATAGTTATCGATATTTATCGAATGAAAAATTATCGATAATTATCGGATCAAAATTATCGAATAACACTTATCGATAATTATCGAATGGAAAATTATCGAGTATTTGCGAATTATCGATAATTATCGCACACCCCTACTGTTTTGTGATTTGTCAATTGTTTGGTAGAAGTAAGGATGTTCATCGATAAAAAATATCGATATTTTTACTATCGACGATTATCGAATCGTTTTATCGAACCGAAAATTATCGATAGTTATCGGAAAAAAATTATCGATAGTTGACGAAAGTTATCGATAATTATCGGTCGATAGTTATCGATATTTATCGAATGAAAAATTATCGATAATTATCGGATCAAAATTATCGAATAACACTTATCGATAATTATTGATAATTATCGAATGGAAAATTATCGAGTATTTCAGAATTATCGATAATTATCGCACACCCCTACTGTTTTGTGATTTGTCAATTGTTTGGTAGAGAGTACCACTTGAAATACTCCCCTTGATTTCCTACTTTTCCTATCGTATTCCTATTCTTAACAAAATAACTCAGATTGGAAAATCTTGAATATCACACTATCATCTATATAAAAAAAGTACTACACTATCATATATATGTAAAGTAATACACACTATCATATTATATATGTGATAATAATTCAATTCGATTCATAAAAGTATACAATTCTACATCTATGTTTTCTTATGACGTTATCACGTAAAAATTATCGTCTGTAAACCGACTTTACAGACAACCATTTTTTTTTTTATTTGTCATCTTATTATGAATCATATTTGTTACAAAACATAGATAACTTAACTTTAAAATTTATATAGAGAAATTGGAATACTTATGAAATACTAATTGAAATACTTTATCGTTTTATTATAAGGTATAAGTTCTTACCTACGTACATAATTACACTAGAAAAACTCACACCTTTTTTTTTTTTTAACGTGATAACGTCTTGTAAATCAATGAATGCCGGCTGCACGCACAAAGAAGTATCACGTGTCGCGAGCGAGAGCGCGGAACAAACGATAGAGAGGCACGATCGGCCTAAGCGTTTGGCTTGTAAATGAAAAACAATAACGCAGATTGGAGGATCTTAAATATCACACATGTATATAAGTTGTAAATAAATTGTTAATAGTGCATTGTTACTTGTAATTAATCCGTATAATTTAAGTAATAAAATATTTGAATTAACGAGTGCAAATAAATGTTAATTTATCGAAAATTAATTTAATTAATTGAATTAACTCATTCTTTGTATTCACAAAATAATGATAACTCAGTGATAATAATTCAATTAAAACCATAAAAGTATGCCATTTCTTTTCTTTTTTTTTTTTCAATGTTTTCTTATGACGTTATCACGTAAACTTATCGTCTGTAAAGCGACTATATTTTGCATAGCTAGGATCAATGTGATCTATATAAATATGTAATAGGATATTATATTATTATATTATCCAGGGTATAATAGTCTATGTCGACACTCGACAGCATCAACATACTCGTAATACATATACATGACCTATTTATTTTATAGTTGTAAAACGGCACGGGAGGAGGCTGACTTTAAACGATACTGTAAGAGACAACTGAAAAGAGCCGTTGAGGCGGTCTCTCTCGCTCGCGTGTGAGCGAGACAACATAGTGTTGCCGTCCCTATCATATGTAAGAACGTACAATTTTAGCAAAAACTATAGAAATCGTTAAATAATAGTTCTGATATTTCGAATAGTTATTAAGATAGTAATTTTATATCGTTTCTGTATGTTATTTTCTTTATTTGTGAATTTAATAGATAGTTTTTTTTTTTTTTTTTTTTTTTAATATTATTTCATATAGAAACAGACAGTGTTTATAGTAGTAATTTTGTTTAGAATGCGACATGCGTGAGAGTCGTAAGGTTTTTAAGAGTAGACTAAGATGATGTCAAAATAATGAAGATCAAGTTAAAATGGACATTATTGCTTCACACAGGTCGTCACATAGCTTTGTTAAATTCTTGAAAGCAACGAATAAGCTAAATGTAAAAATAAGTCGCCCCGCGAGCATAGAGGGTTGTGGTGAGCCTAAGAGGATTGACAACTTGTTTAAAAATCATTTTAAGGTGACATCACCCCTGGGACCCGCGACTCGGGTGATTAGTGCTGAGACCATTACGACTATACCTATAAGATTTTCTGCTAAGCAGATAGCAACAACTATTAAAAAAAATGAACAGAGGTAGGTCTCCTGGTCATGATGGTCTCAGCATTGAACATCTGAAATATGCGGGGACTCATCTGCATAGTGTTCTAGCAATGTTTTACTCTTTATGTTTAACACATTCTTACCTACCAGCTGCCATGATGAAAACAGTGGTTGTCCCCTTGGTTAAGAATAAAACCGGAGATATTACTGATATAAATAACTACAGGCCGATATCTCTTGCTACAGTACTTGCTAAGGTGTTGTACAGTCAGACATCAGTAAATACGTTGATTTTATCTATTGAAGAAAGTTAATCAATTTACATGAATGTATTGATGAATTATCTGTAATAATTTATATCATTCTTAGTAATTCAAAACATTAACGCTTTAAGGACGCGTTTACAAAATTGATGGGTATAGAATCGAACTACTACATTGACACAACTCACACACACAAGCGTACGACGCAGTACGCACGGTTAGGTTCGAGAATTGTAGTCAAATGAAGTAATTTGATACTTTACAATTTGTTTTTTTTTTTCTTTGTAATAAGTAGGTACCTACAAATATATATTTTATTGCTGTTTGTTTTTACTAAATTATACCTATTTATAAATATGCCAATAGTATAATATATAATACACACTTCAGTCACTGCTAATTTACTAGGCACTGTAAGCAAGCCTCCACTAGTAGAGACAGGGGATTTGTGCTCGTTTTGATAGTTATGATAAGACCTTATCCCTGGACTTGATGGAGTAACCCCAATGTATAGTTGAGTGACTGCTACTGGAACTCCTTGACGAGTAGAAATAGGTGTGCTGAGTTTGGGTTCGTTTTGATAATTATGATAAAACCTTACCACTTGACTTGACGGAGTAGGCCGAAGTTGTACTTTAGTGACTGCTACTGGAACTTCTTGACGTGTAGAACTAGGTGTGGCGAGTTTGGACTCGTTTTTATTTTTATGATAAGACCTTACCCTTGGACTTGATGGAATAACCCGAAGGTGTACTTCAGTGACTGGTACTGGAACTCCTTGACGAATAGAACTAGGTGTGCCGAATTTGGACTCGTTTTGATAGTTATGATAAGACCTTACCCCTGGACTTGATGAAATAAGACGAAGGTGTACTTCAGTGACTTCTACTGGAACTCCTTGACGTGTAGAACTAGGTGTGCCGAGTTTGAGCTCATTTTGATAGTTATGATAAGATTTTATCCCTGGACTTGATGATATAACCCGAAGATGTACTTCAGTGAATGCTACTGAAACTCCTTGACGTGTAGAACTAGGTGTGCCGAGTTTGGGCTCGTTTTGATAGTTATGATAAGACCTTACCATTGGACTTGATGGAATAACCCGAAGGTGTGTGTAACAGTACTTCAGTGACTGCTACTGGAACTCCTTGACGTGTAGAACTAGGTGTGCCGTGTTTGGGCTCGTTTTGATAGTTATGATAACACCTTACTTCTAGACTTGATGGAATAACCCGAAGTTGTACTTCAGTGACTGCTACTGGAACTTCTTGACGAGTAGAACTAGGTGTCCCGAGTTTGTCTCGCTTTGATATTTATCATAAGATCTTACCTCTGGATTAGATGAAGTGAGCTAAAGGTAAACATCGATGATTAATAAAACCACAAATAAAACGAAATCAATTATTTATTTTTAAAATATTTGATTGAAAATGTGGTAGAGTACTGTGTGTAACAGTACTTAAATTACAATTGAACATCGAAGTATGATTCGCAATTTCATGAAGTTGTTTAATAAAATATGCCATTTCTATGATCCTTCGTCCTGAAACCTGTAGCGGTTTTATTTCTTCATATTTGGAGTTCTAAAAAAAACATTTTTACAAGTGTTATTTTTTATGCTAAATAAAGTTTGTGATAAAGTGAATATAAAACAATAGTATGTAATTTGAAATGTATTATTAACTTACGTTGGACGTCTCTAAAATATTTTCATGAAGTACTACAACCCGTTTGATTACATTTTTCTGGATACACCTTTGATGTATCACGAGGATGGTGAATACTTTCAGAAGCTCTGTAAAAAATAACTTATGACAATAATTGTTCTCAACTATAATCGTGACGTTTTCAATTCAATTATGTTTGAGTTATGAAAGTTACAAAAAAATGCATTTTATTAAAATTTATAAACAAGATACATATTACATCAAGTTCGACGGTAAGGTCTCATCATAAGTAACAAAACGAGCCCAAACTTGGCACACCTAGTTCTACTCGTTGAGGAGTACCAGTAGCAGTCTCCGAAGTACACTTTTAGGTCATTACATTAAGTCCGGTGGTAAATTCTCAGCATAACTAACAAAACGAATCCAAACTTGGCACACGTAGTTCAAATCGTCGAGGAGTACCAGTACCAGTCTCCGAAGTACACCTTCAGGTCATTACATCAAGTCCGGTGGTAAAGTCTCATCATAACTAACAAAACGAATCCAAACTTGGCACACGTAGTGCAAATCGTCGAGGAGTACCAGTAGCAGTCTCCGAAGTACACCTTCAGGTCATTACATCAAGTCCGGTGGTAAAGTCTCATCATAACTAACAAAACGAATCCAAACTTGGCACACGTAGTTCAAATCGTCGAGGAGTACTAGTAGCAGTCTCCGAAGTACACCTTCAGGTCATTACATCAAGTCCGGTGGTAAAGTCTCATCATAACTAACAAAACGAATCCAAACTTGGCACACCTAGTTCAAATCGTCGAGGAGTACCAGTAGCAGTCTCCGAAGTACACCTTCAGGTCATTACATCAAGTCCGGTGGTAAAGTTTCATCATAACTAACAAAACGAATCCAAACTTGGCACACTTAGTTCAAATCGTCGAGGAGTTCCAGTAGCAGTCACAGAAGTACAACTTCAGGTTTACTCAAGTCCGAGAGGATAAGGCATATAGAAACTTACCTATGTACTTTTTGTGAAATAAAATAATAAAAATATGTGATTATAAAATTATATTACCTTGTCAAGTATCAAATTTGGTTTATCGAATATTTTGTATTTGAGCAGCGATGTTTTTCAATTCGAATTGCTGCTAGCAGGCGACACAATGTCCACCCTCGACAGCGGCCGAGCGCGGACTGAGGTCTCATTCGAAAAATGAAAATATTTGTGCAATAAATCAAAACAAAAACCAACGATAAAATAAACCTTATTGCAATGGGATAAGAGTCATGATTAATAGCAAAATGTGTAAAAAAAGCAGGTCCAGTTTTTATATTTTCTACGACTATTGATGGCACTTTTGTATTGTTTTGTTAATATGATTTAGAATTAAACATATCTCCTTGCTCATACTATTTTTAGAAATCTTTATATATGTAGATAATAGAACAAAAATGTACCTAAAGTCTACCCGATTTCGTTAATTTGTGAAAAATGGTAATGGGAGAACGTTTAATACGATAATAAAAAACTACTTTTTTTAAAAAAAAGTTACTATTGTTTGAAGATAAAGAACCAATCTATATGATGTAATTATTCGTTTTATATGATTTTGTTTAGTTTTGTCAAAATATGTACCGAAAAACAGCATAATTTTGTCCAAATCGCAAACGCGTCCTTAAAGAATTATGTATCTACGTCGATTCAAAAAAAAAAAAAAAAAATTGCATTAAAAAAAAATGTAAATAATGTCATATTAGGTACAAATAATATTCATAGATGGCCTCCAAATCAGCTACACAAAGTTAGCACCCCATCGAAGGATTTTTGAAATCAAAATGACCTTAATCGATAGGTCTACGTTAGGTCTGTATAGGTCCACCAAAATTTTTGTTAGGTCTCCTACAGTTTTTTAATAAATAATTTTTTTAATTTTGCAAAAAAATTATGCAAATTTAGCACCCCATCGAAGGACTTTTGAAATCAAAATGACCTTGATCGATAGGTCTACGTTAGGTCTGTACAGGTCCACCAAAATTTTTGTTAGGTCGCCTATAGTTTTTTTTTAAATATTTTTTTTAATTTTGTAAAAAAAATACACAAATTTAGCACCCCATCGAAGGATTTTTGAAATCAAAATGACCTTAATCGATAGGTCTACGTTAGGTCTGTATAGGTCCACCAAAATTTTTGTTAGGTCGCTTACAGTTTTTAAAATTTTTTTTTTTTTTTGCAAAAAATATGCATCTTAGCATCATTTAAAAGGAAACTGATTGATCTTTATATTTCAGCATTCTTTATCGTTAGGTCAGTATTGGTCTATAGTTTTTGCTTTTATATTATTCATTTTTTTTTACTCTTCTCTTTACTCTTCTTTGTCCATAAATGATATGTAAGGTCGAAATAATAATAGTGCATAGGCAGGGGCGTGCGCTCCTTGTAGGCAGAAATGCAGTGCTTTACTTGCCATTCACAGATATTTTAATAAAACGTTCGTACATTTTAGATGACTTTAATTGATAGTAAATAAATGAATAAACAAAATATAATAACTTAAAAACGCCTAATATTTTATAAATAGCACCTATTTGCAAGCACACAAACATTATCTTTGCCATGCGTTTGGCGACAGGCAAGCGGCGCTGCAAAATATTGTACTTAATCAACCAAGTCATGCCGTCGCGTCCCGCAGGAGATTTGTTCGCATGTGTGTAGAAATTTTGGTGTCCGTACACAGTTCGCAAACGCACACACCTATGAATATCGAAAGCCGGACCAGCCGCGACTCCTGCGGCAGGCTATAGTCTAAGATCCGAACCTAAGTCGACGAAGTCGAAAAAAAATATTTGTGTTTTAATTTTGCAATATCAAGAAAATATTTTTTTTTTAACAATAGACTTGAAGTATGAAAAATACTTAAAATTTACATACATGATTTTTTTATAATTATTTATATAATATATAAATATTAATAATATAATATATAAATATTAATAATATAATATATAAATATTAATAATATAATATATAAATATTAATAATTAATTAAAAATATCCTGTCCAGGATTATTCCAGTAAACCCATTTTTAATACATTTTTTAATAGACTAAATTTATTATAAAATAGGTCTCAATCTATCATCACACCGGTGAAGGTCGACTTAGGTTCGGATCTTAGACTACTACGAAAGTTCGGCCGCTGTCGGGAGTATTCGGAAATGTTAGTTACCTATAATCCGAGTAACCAATGTAATGTTTAATTATTATTGTGTTTCGTGGGGGCCATTTTGCTTTTTTTTATGTGATAAGCATTGTTTACTATTTTACTTGCGCCAGTATATTTATAGTTTTCTTAGAAGATTTTTCATTTTAACATTTGAAAGTGTGTACATTTAACAGTTTATTACTGAGTTTCTATAATAATTGTAGTGATTTGCTTTTACTAATGCGTTTTTTGTTTGTTTTTAAATGTTATTTGATTGTAAGGTTTGTGTTGAAAATGTGTGTTTATTAAAAATTAAAAATAACAGGTTCTCACAAATTGTCATTCAGTGAAAAGATTCAAATTGTGTCTAAAGGTAGGTACAACAATTAAACCAGCAAAAAAAGGAATGTAACTCGAAAGTTTCATGTTATATAACTATAATATAATATTAATAAAAATGTTAATAAAATAAAAGTTATGAAACGTACAACTAGCTGTGTGGTTGTGTACACACGATTAAATTATATTGTTTTCCTTGCAAATTGTTTAGTAATTCTAGTACAGTGTGGACTGATTCGGGATATTCAGATTTAAATTTCTATTCCGCGGCAAAGAAGCATGATCCGTCGCGTGGCTGTGGCTATGCTAAAAATCTATAAAATAATAAGTTTTTGTGACCGTGTACTCCGCCGCATACCCAGTGTCATAATCCTGTGCACGCCGCTGTGCATAGGTACCAGTCAGGCTGAAGCCTGAAATGTCATAATAAAAATTTCACATCTGATAAATTAAATAGGTCCTGTTTCAAATATTATAGACAGTATTGCAAATAAATTCAAATATACTAGTATAGTTGTCTAAATATATTTTACGTTCAGGGAATTCCCCGATAATCAGGACAGAACTAACGTTGAGCGCACCGATCCGCCGCAAAAAACAAACCGTCTCTATCTGACAAAGCAACATTGTATTTTCCGTCTCATTCGTTTCATTTTGATTGGTTGGTTTTATTGCTTTGTTACTATATTCAGCACATTCATGTTATTTAAGAAGATTGACTTGTTGTGTAGTAGTTAGTAGTGATGCGACTCGAGTCCAATTTTACTACTCGAGTCATTCGAGTCATTTTGCAATTTCACTCGAGTACCACTCGAGTGGTCGAGTCACTCGAGTGGTTTTGGAGTCACTCGAGTACTGAAATCACTCGAGTAATCTGTCACAATGCTTGGAAAAAACATGCAATAAATGAAGCGTAATAAAAAAAAAGTAATGTATATGGATGTTAGGGATGTTCATCGGAAAATTGTTATCGATATATATCGATATTTTTAGTTATCGCAGTAGTTGATCGCTAAAATTTTCGGACAACGAAAAAAAAAAAAAGGTCATCCGGCCTTCAGTACCGACGTTTACGCCCTAGCCCTATCTGAATACTTAAAAAAAAAAGGTGATCCGCCGTCCTGTATCGACATAAGCCTCAGTACCCTATCCGAATAACAAAAACAAAAAATATCGAATCACAATTATCAATAGTTATCGGATCTAAAAACAATTATCGATTATTATCGAATAACACGAAATTATCGATAATTATTGGATCACACAAAATTATCCTATTATAATATTTACTAAGATGACAGTTCCGATTATGCAGTCTACACCAGCGGCTTGGCACTTACTGGAAATTGCACTAAAGAGATACGATTCATATACGATAAGTAATAATCCAATATTACCAACCTAATCTGTCGAGGAAGAAATAATTTCCGTAAAACGGGGTGAATAGGTACGAATACTATATTGGTAAAATAATTTATACAAATTTGGAAGTTCTTATATAATTAGCCTTGAATGGTCTTGAATATAATTATAACTTAAATAAATTCTACGTGTTATTTAAGCAAAAGTATTTGAATTTCAAAGTTATAAAAAATTCTTTAATGTTGTTATGTTGTTATTTCAATCAGTGATACCACGATTACCATTTGATTTAAATTTAAATTTTTATGTTTGTTGTTGTGGTGAACGGTATTATTAGGTATTTTATAAGAAAGTAGAAGGGGTAAGAAGTGACAAGCCGCTGGTCTACACTTAAGTCTTATATCGGTCTGTAAGATATCCAGACTGATGATGAAAAAAATTTTTGTGTAAGGCTAAAATATTACAATAGGTATTATCTATAGGCTAGTATCCTTACCTTGTTTTATACGATGATTAAAATGCGTCGATCATTAAATATTCTTTGAAATTAAAATACTCAAGTAAAATAAAATAAAAAAACATTAAATTATTTATTGATCTTAATGTATCAGCAAATAACTAATTAATAAGATAGGATTTTTGATATTGAGTACCTTTATAAATAATGCTTTGTTTAAATACTACGACTTTTACCATAATTTTATTTCTTTAAATGCTTAAATTTTTGTGGAGTATAATAGAATCGAGTGTTTGTAAAATGGGATTCAATATTGCTTTAAGATTAGGTAGGAGGTATATAGTTTGTTTGTTTCACCTTTTATTTTCTGTGGTATTTGTAAATATTTTAATATTATGTTTTTAAATCATATGATTTAATATTTTTTGAAAGTCACAGTAGTAATATGAGTGTTCCTTATGTAATGCTCTTTGGAATTGTATTTTTCTAAGTTAATATCTGTAAATATTTTCATATTATGTTTGTAAATCATATAATGTATTATTTTTTGAGAATCACAGTATAATGAGAGTGTTTCTTATTTAATTCTATTTGGAATTGTATTTTTCTAAGTTAATATCTGTAAATATTTTTATATTATGTTTGTAAATCATATAATGTATTATTTTTTGAGAATCACAGTACCTATAATGAGAGTGTTTCTTATTTAATGCTCTTTGGAATTGTATTTTTCTAAGTTAATATCTGTAAATATTTTTATATTATGTTTGTAAATCATATAATTTAATATTTTTTGAGAATCACAGTACCTATAATGAGAGTGTTTCTTATTTAATGCTCTTTGGAATTGTATTTTTCTAAGTTAATATCTGTAAATATTTTCATATTATGTTGGTAAATCATATAATTTAATATTTTTTGAGAATCACAGTATAATGAGAGTGTTTCTTATTTAATGCTCTTTGGAATTGTATTTTTCTAAGTTAATATCTGTAAATATTTTCATATTATGTTTGTAAATCATATAATTAATTTTTTTTTGAGAATCACAGTATAATGAGAGTGTTTCTTATTTAATGCTCTTTGGAATTGTATTTTTCTAAGTTAACATCTGTAAATATTTTCATATTATGTTGGTAAATCATATAATTTAATATTTTTTGAGAATCACAGTATAATGAGAGTGTTTCTTATTTAATGCTCTTTGGAATTGTATTTTTCTAAGTTAATATATGTAAATATTTTCATATTATGTTTGTAAATCATATAATTTATTTTTTTGAAAATCACAGTATAATGGATGTTTCTTATTTAATGCTCTTTGGAATTATTGTAATTTTCTCAGTTGATATCTGTAAATAAATTCATTTTGTGTGTAAATCATATTATCATATTAAAATATAAATAATAAGTGTGTTTTATTTACAATATACAAAAATATATATTTAAAAGAAGCCAATGCACCAAAAGTATCGATAATTTTATCGATAATTTCACCACACTAGTATCGACATCTGGTACGATAAATTTGGGACCATACTATGCTTCATTACTACCAAACTAATGGAAAAAAGAACTCGACCGTAAAGTTGGAATAAAAGTATAGCAAACGATTTTTAGCTCAACTCTATGTTCGAAGTGTCACCTCTTTATTATATACCCTTTGTTAGTAACAATACTAAATAAGTAATGGTAAAAAAGTATTAAAAGAAATATTTGCGATATAGTTCGTTATGAAGCAATGCATTAACATATTTCATAAATAGAAATGTGAAAATAAGTACTGCATATTGTTGGGGCTTTATTTAATACTGAAAAAAAATATCGTACATTTTCCCTTTTTTATACCTCGTTACAGATTGACTCATGTCACATTTATATTCTTATTTTAACTTATTCTTGTACATTAAAACCTCTATTTTATATTCTTACAGTAAAACCTCATTATCCCCCCTTAATTTTACAATTCATTTCTAATATTTGTAAAATTACATCACACAAACTTCAAAAAAAATAACACATTCCATTTCATTACAAATTCCTTTAAACTAATCTAAGTAACCATTAAATAAAACTATATTTATTTTATTAAACAACCTTACTTCAAATATACTTACTTACTATATATTAACTTAACATCTTCTTTTTTTTAATGTAAAAACATTTTTACACAATATTTAATGCTTTTCTAAAATACTCATGTTTGACTTTAGCTAGAGCTTTAGTGAATAAATCTGAAATATTTTCATCAGTAGATACATAAGATATATTTACATAACCTTTTTGTACGACATCTTTAATATAGTGTGCTTTAATATCTATATGTTTTGCTCTTTTACTGTTTTCTGAATTTTGAATAAGTTTTATGGCACTCTGATTATCTATTAAAAGTTTACTAATGTTAGAATTACAGGTTATATCTGATATAATACCTTTTAGATAAACTAATTCACTGACAACTTGAGCTGCTGCTAGATATTCAGCTTCAGCTGTTGAAAGTGCTACAACACTCTGTTTTCTTGAAAACCAACTTATGAGATTACCACAATAGAATATTGCACAACCACTAGTACTCTTTCTGTCGCTCTTGTCTCCAGCCCAGTCTGCATCAGAATATCCTACCAAATTCTTAACTTCGTACTTTTCTAATTTTCTATATAACAATCCTTTATCTTTTGTAGCTTTCAGATACCGTAAAATTCTTTTACCAGCTTTCCATAATGATCCTGTAGGTTTATCCAAAAATCTACTAAGATACGACACTGCAAAAGTAATGTCGGGTCTAGTATTCATAGAGATAAACAATAAACATCCAATTAATTCTTTGAAAGGTACATTAATTACTTCATCGTTAGGATCTGCATTGAAGTTAGCTTCCATGGGAGTGTAGGTTCCTTTACTATCTTTCATATTAAATCTATCCAAAAACTCTCTTTATCATTTTCGTTTGTTTAATTTCCAATTTGTTTTCATCTCTTGTGATTTCTAAGCCCAAATAATCTCTTATTTCACCCAAATTTTTAATTCTGAATTCTTCTTTTAATTTCGCTATAATTTCATCGTTTCCAAAGTATAAAATGTCATCCACGTAAATTAATATCCATGTATTTGTATTCATGTATAAACAAACATCATATTTTGATTGAGTAAATCCATTTTCTAATATAAAATTATGAAATCTCTCATTCCAACACTTTGGTGCCTGCTTAAGCCCATATAGCGCTTTCTTCAGTTTAAACACTTTTCCTTCTTGACATTTTACTCCTTTAGGACATTTTATAAAAACTTCATCTTCTAAAACACCATTTAAAAACGCTGTTGGAACATCTAGTTGCTTTACTGTTAATCCTTCTTGCATTGCATGACTCAACATAGCCCTTACCGTTGACATTCTTGCAACAGGAGAATAAAAATCGTGTCCCTGTTCTTTCTGTTGAAACCCTCTTGCTACTAATCTAGCCTTTCTAGTTCCATCTTGTTTTAGTCTAAATATCCATTTAGTTTCTATAGCCTTTCTATTTTCTGGTAAATTCTGTGCTTCGCCCCATGTTCCTAATTTCTTGTGTGAATCTAGTTCTTTCTTTATAGCTTCATTCCATTCATCATACTGTATCGCTTCCTCATAACTCGCTGGTTCACCTGAACATAAACAATATGCTATGTTTAAATCATATTCTTCTTCTAAATAACTAGGTTTCTTCACAACTCTTCCCGATCTAGTTCTGTTCACTTCTCTATTAATCTCTCTATTAATATCCTGAGTGTTTTCTTCCTCTACATATTCTTCACAATCTTCATATCTTTCTTCAATATTTCCATCTATATCTGCCACTTCCTTATCTTCATTATTTTCCTGTTCATGTTCTTCTTCTCTCCATTTGTATGTTTGTTTTTCACTATTAACTTTATCATAATTTTCTTTACATTTGTATATATAGTCACTTTCATCAAATACTACATCTCTTGAACTAACTATTCTATCATTTTCTGGATCCCATAGTCTGTATCCAACTATGTTGTAGCCTACAAACCTCATTTCTTTACCTCTTTTATCAAATTTTCCTTCCTTTGGTACTATAGTCATCCATGCTCTAGATCCGAAAATTCTCAGTCTGGATAAATTCAATTCTCCATACATAATTTCTGCTGGTACTCTGAACTTAATTGCTGCGGAGGGACATCTATTTATCTGGTATACGGCACACGCTACAGCTTCGCTCCATAAGTGTTTAGGTAGTTGTGTTTCAATCATTAACGTTCGTGCTTTATTGTAAATGGTTCGGTTCATTCTCTCAGCTACGCCATTAGATTGTGGTGAATAAGGTTGGGTGTATTGTATAATAATACCATTTCTTCTGCTGTATTCATACATTGTTTCATTTTTAAATTCACCGCCATTATCGCACCTGATTTTTCTTACTTTATTTCCGGTTTGTCTTTCTATCTTGTTAATGTAGTCAATCAAATTAGTAGTAGCTTCATTTTTCCTTTTCAAAAAATAAACAACACAAAAATGTGAATAATCATCCGTTATGGTTTGAAAATATAGTTCGCTGTTTGATGTTGGAGTTCTTACCGGTCCTGACAGATCTGTATGTAACATCTCACCAACGTATCTAGACCTGAAACGATTTGTTAACTGAAAAGGTAACCTTGTAGCTTTCCCTTCACGACACGGTCCACAAGAATTCAAAGAAAATGGTAATTTTAAAATAGAAAGATGTTTTCTATTTGCATGTCCTAATCTTTTGTGCCATAAATCTTGATCATTTACAGTATTAGCAACATTACATTTTTCTAAATTTAAGTTTAAGTCAATACCATATAAACGTCCTAACATTTTACCTTTTATAGTTATCCCACTATTTGTGATTACTACATTATTTTCATAAAACATAATACGGTTTCCTTTTTCTAATAATTTTTTGACTGACAATAAATTATGACTTAAGTCATTCACAATTAGAGCCTCAATGGTTATTTTTGTTTTATTATGTAAAACTCTTAAAGTACCTTTTTTACATGATACTAAATATTGCCCGTTTGCAACATAAATTTTTATTTCTTTGTCTAAATTTTGTACGTTTATCATATATTTTTCATATTTACTCATTATTAAATTTTGAGTTGCGCCAGAATCAATTACAAACCTAACAGAATTATCTAAATTACACATATTTACTTGGTGCTCAGTTGATGTAAAGCCTATAATATCTCCATTGTCGATCGTTGATGTTCTTTGATTATGTCCTCTTGATGTACGTTCTCTTCCTCTCGTACCACTCCGCGTATATCCTCTTGCATATCTTCCTCGTCCACGTGTAAATCTCGTTTTAGATCTGCACTCATATGCCCTGTGTCCGGGTTTTCCGCAATTGTAGCATGTGAAGAATGCTGTTTGTTGTGCATTGATGTATTGTTCTGGAATATCTTGGTCTTTGATCTCTGCATCTAGCAGTCTTGCCTTCACAAACTCTATACTTATAATATCTGTCGTCATAGTCTCTATTGCCGTGATAACGTTATTGTATTTTCCAGGCATTGCAGATAGCAAATAACAAATTTTGTCCATATCATCTATAATACACCCTGCAGCTGTTAACTCATTGATCACGGAATCAAATTTTAGAAAGAAGTCCTGAAGCTTTTCATTTGTGCATTTTAATGACATTAACTTTCTTTTTAAATGTAATTTATTGAATACGCTTTTTCTTTCGAACGTATTTTCTAATTGTATTATCATCTCTTTTGCAGTATAACATTTCTTAACAATTTCTAAGTATTTATCTGATATGCATTGTACTATGAGGTTCCGCGCCTTGATGTCCTTCTTCTTAAATTCCTCTGCTGAAATATCCGATTTTTCTTCAATTACATCGGCTACTGAATTTTCTTGCATTAATAATTTTAGCCGGAATTTCCAGTTGCTGAAATTTGTTTCCTCTAGTCTCGGTAACAGTTTCTCAGACATTATTGCGATTATTTTTATTATTATTATTTATTATTTTTACATTATTGCGCAGTGGAAGCGTTGTTGGGGCTTTATTTAATACTGAAAAAAAAAATCGTACATTTTCCCTTTTTTATACCTCGTTACAGATTGACTCATGTCACATTTATATTCTTATTTTAACTTATTCTTGTACATTAAAACCTCTATTTTATATTCTTACAGTAAAACCTCATTACATATATGCGAAATAAAGAGGATATTTAAAACGCAATATTTATATAAACTTTTCAAAAACATTCCCACGGTTGGATTTTTTTCTATAGTTTTTGAGAATTAAATAAATAATAAATCTCCAGAAGAAATTAAATTATTTGATGTGACAAATATTAAATTATGTTGTTGTTTTAAAATTTATCCCCAATAGGAAAAGGCAAAGGAATATAGCCCTTAAGAAATCGGGAAGTTGTTGGTTTTACGTTTATTTACATACGTGTAAGCAATAAGTTTCATTCTCATGAGCAATAATTAGAGAGCTTCATGCGAGCAGTTTGTATTTTTTTTATTGACGCGATGAAAACGGAACAGGGAAACTTTGAATTTCGCGCCATGCTATGTGCGTTAGTTAATAAAAAAATTAAAAAAAAATGAATAATATAAAAGCAAAAACTATAGACCAATACTGACCTAACGATAAAGAATGCTGAAATATAAAGATCAATCAGTTTCCTTTTAAATGATGCTAAGATGCATATTTTTTGCAAAAAAAAAAAAAAAAAAAAAAATTTAAAAACTGTAAGCGACCTAACAAAAATTTTGGTGGACCTATACAGACCTAACGTAGACCTATCGATTAAGGTCATTTTGATTTCAAAAATCCTTCGATGGGGTGCTAAATTTGTGTATTTTTTTTACAAAATTAAAAAAAAATATTTAAAAAAAAACTATAGGCGACCTAACAAAAATTTTGGTGGACCTGTACAGACCTAACGTAGACCTATCGATCAAGGTCATTTTGATTTCAAAAGTCCTTCGATGGGGTGCTAAATTTGCATAATTTTTTTGCAAAATTAAAAAAATTATTTATTAAAAAACTGTAGGAGACCTAACAAAAATTTTGGTGGACCTATACAGACCTAACGTAGACCTATCGATTAAGGTCATTTTGATTTCAAAAATCCTTCGATGGGGTGCTAACTTTGTGTAGCTCTCCAAATCTATGTAATTAATTCTTGTTGTAAAGTAAATGTGTGGCGTAGATATAGTTCAATTCACAGTCAACAAATGTAATTTATGGATGGATCGACCGATGGATGTAATTCACAAAATGAATAATTAATTTAAAAAAAAAAAAAAAAAAAAAACGTAATAATAATAATAATTGATGGCCCAACAGATGGCGTTACGGTCTGTATAAATCACGCTATTGTTTCGTTTATTCTAAAACCCTAAATAGTAATGTGTATAGCACGTATGTATAGGTGTATGTATGTAGGTAGGTAGGTAGGTAGGTAGGTAGGTAGGTAGGTAGGTAGGTAGGTAGGTAGGTAGGTAGGTAGGTAGGTAGGTAGGTAGGTAGGTAGGTAGGTAGGTAGGTAGGTAGGTAGGTAGGTAGGTAGGTAGGTAGGTAGGTAGGTAGGTAGGTAGGTAGGTAGGTAGGTAGGTAGGTAGGTAGGTAGGTAGGTAGGTAGGTAGGTAGGTAGGTAGGTAGGTAGGTAGGTAGGTAGGTAGGTAGGTAGGTAGGTAGGTAGGTAGGTAGGTAGGTAGGTAGGTAGGTAGGTAGGTAGGTAGGTAGGTAGGTAGGTAGGTAGGTAGGTAGGTAGGTAGGTAGGTAGGTAGGTAGGTAGGTAGGTAGGTAGGTAGGTAGGTAGGTAGGTAGGTAGGTAGGTAGGTAGGTAGGTAGGTAGGTAGGTAGGTAGGTAGGTAGGTAGGTAGGTAGGTAGGTAGGTAGGTAGGTAGGTAGGTAGGTAGGTAGGTAGGTAGGTAGGTAGGTAGGTAGGTAGGTAGGTAGGTAGGTAGGTAGGTAGGTAGGTAGGTAGGTAGGTAGGTAGGTAGGTAGGTAGGTAGGTAGGTAGGTAGGTAGGTAGGTAGGTAGGTAGGTAGGTAGGTAGGTAGGTAGGTAGGTAGGTAGGTAGGTAGGTAGGTAGGTAGGTAGGTAGGTAGGTAGGTAGGTAGGTAGGTAGGTAGGTAGGTAGGTAGGTAGGTAGGTAGGTAGGTAGGTAGGTAGGTAGGTAGGTAGGTAGGTAGGTAGGTAGGTAGGTAGGTAGGTAGGTAGGTAGGTAGGTAGGTAGGTAGGTAGGTAGGTAGGTAGGTAGGTAGGTAGGTAGGTAGGTAGGTAGGTAGGTAGGTAGGTAGGTAGGTAGGTAGGTAGGTAGGTAGGTAGGTAGGTAGGTAGGTAGGTAGGTAGGTAGGTAGGTAGGTAGGTAGGTAGGTAGGTAGGTAGGTAGGTAGGTAGGTAGGTAGGTAGGTAGGTAGGTAGGTAGGTAGGTAGGTAGGTAGGTAGGTAGGTAGGTAGGTAGGTAGGTAGGTAGGTAGGTAGGTAGGTAGGTAGGTAGGTAGGTAGGTAGGTAGGTAGGTAGGTAGGTAGGTAGGTAGGTAGGTAGGTAGGTAGGTAGGTAGGTAGGTAGGTAGGTAGGTAGGTAGGTAGGTAGGTAGGTAGGTAGGTAGGTAGGTAGGTAGGTAGGTAGGTAGGTAGGTAGGTAGGTAGGTAGGTAGGTAGGTAGGTAGGTAGGTAGGTAGGTAGGTAGGTAGGTAGGTAGGTAGGTAGGTAGGTAGGTAGGTAGGTAGGTAGGTAGGTAGGTAGGTAGGTAGGTAGGTAGGTAGGTAGGTAGGTAGGTAGGTAGGTAGGTAGGTAGGTAGGTAGGTAGGTAGGTAGGTAGGTAGGTAGGTAGGTAGGTAGGTAGGTAGGTAGGTAGGTAGGTAGGTAGGTAGGTAGGTAGGTAGGTAGGTAGGTAGGTAGGTAGGTAGGTAGGTAGGTAGGTAGGTAGGTAGGTAGGTAGGTAGGTAGGTAGGTAGGTAGGTAGGTAGGTAGGTAGGTAGGTAGGTAGGTAGGTAGGTAGGTAGGTAGGTAGGTAGGTAGGTAGGTAGGTAGGTAGGTAGGTAGGTAGGTAGGTAGGTAGGTAGGTAGGTAGGTAGGTAGGTAGGTAGGTAGGTAGGTAGGTAGGTAGGTAGGTAGGTAGGTAGGTAGGTAGGTAGGTAGGTAGGTAGGTAGGTAGGTAGGTAGGTAGGTAGGTAGGTAGGTAGGTAGGTAGGTAGGTAGGTAGGTAGGTAGGTAGGTAGGTAGGTAGGTAGGTAGGTAGGTAGGTAGGTAGGTAGGTAGGTAGGTAGGTAGGTAGGTAGGTAGGTAGGTAGGTAGGTAGGTAGGTAGGTAGGTAGGTAGGTAGGTAGGTAGGTAGGTAGGTAGGTAGGTAGGTAGGTAGGTAGGTTAGGTTAGGTTAGGTTTTTTTTTTTTTTTTTTTTTAAATAAGTTGACTCGCAATGTTGTTTATTTCGCTATGATGGAAATGAGACAAAGTTTGTGAAGTGTATTACAAGGTTTGCTCCGGCCCGGTATTAAGCTATAATTGTTGAGTGTGATGTAAAATATGGGGTGTATGAGGCGAAGAGTTATGATATATGTCTCAGAGAGGCTTTGGTTGATGGAGTGCTGCCAGGTGTAGGGAGAAAGTTGGAACTTCGCGATTTGATACGATTGTATCCACTTTCCACCGCCCCTGCGCAGCATATATAATGAAATGATGATAATGATAGAAGTCTGGTAACAATCCAGCTTCAATGATGCGGTGATACAGAGTGATACAGAATTTAATCAAGTGCTTATTTATGTACATGAAATTATTTAAAGTATGAAGCCAGGACTGCCTAAAATTGAATTGTCCTCTCTTTTTTTTTTTTTTTTTTTTTTTTTTTTTTTTTTTTTTTTTTTTTTTTATTTATATATAATGGGAAAAAGAAGGTAGTAATTTGAGTAGTCTAGAATAACAAAAAAAAATTTTTTTTTTTTTTTTTTTTTTTTTTTTTTTTTTTTTTTTTTTTTTTTTTTTTTTTTTTTTTTTAAATGAGTCTGGCCCCTTACAAGGAATGTAGCAGCTAGTAACTTAATTATTTAATACATTTATTCAATATTAGGAAGACAATGTTGATTTAAATTAGATGTGGATCTTAATTAACAATAATAAGTGAAATGAGTATATACAGGATGATATAGAATCCAATCGATAGCTAATTTATGTACATGAGATTATTTAAATGTTAAGAAGACAATGTTGATTTAAATTAGATGTGGATCTTAATTAACAATAATAAGTGAAATAAGTATATACAGGGTGATATAGAATCCAATCAATTGCTAATTTATGTACATGAAATTATTTAAATGTTAAGAAGACAATGTTGATTTAATTGGACTTAAATAGTAATATGATATGAGACGAATTAACATAATGTTCATGATTGCACACATATAAGGAAACCATACATACAAATAAATTAAATTAAACCAAACATATAAATTATGAGTCCCGGTTTATAGCATCTGGGAATTTTTTATTGTGGGCAGGCATTATAATCCTTTAAAACTTTAAGGATCGAGTCCGACAGGCGAACAAAGGAGTCGATGCAAGGCTTGATGGGTATTAATTTATGAAGAACGTATGGGGTATGTAAGTCAAAGTGTCTGCACACCTCCTCATGATCGAACCTAATCGCGGCAAATCTGGGACATAACTGAAGTAGGTGCTCGAGGGTCTGCGAAGAGGCACCGTCGCAGGGGCAGACGTCGGTCTCGGTGATTTTGAATCTATGTAAGTAGTATCTATTGTATGCGTGTCCCGTGAGTATTTGTGTGAGTGTAAATGAGATGTGTGTGGTTTTATGTAAGGCCGAGATGTCATCAAGTGTAGGAAGAAGGTTGCGGGTATGCTGTCCCTGTTGCGCCCCCTCGTACCTGATCCTCCATTCGGCGAGGCTCTGCTCCCTGGCCCTACGCTTAACGTAGCTGATAGGGAACAGAGCGTAGTCCGGAGCCCGATGTAGCGCTGCCGCGCTTTTGGCCGCCGTGTCCGCAGTTTCGTTACCGGCTATATCTGCATGGCTTTTGATCCATGCGAAATCGATATAGCCGGTGGGTGTATGTAGGTGTAGTGTCTTGTGTATGCGTGCGACCAGTGGGTGTGTATTGCTACGGTTCTGAGAGGCTTGAATAGCGGATCTGGAGTCAGACAGAATGAGTGTGTGTGGGTGTTTGTGTTGGGATGCCCATCCGGAGGCCTGGAGGATGGCAAAGAGTTCGGCCTGGAATACGGAGCAGCTACTATGTAATTTAAATTTCTTGATGACTGGTGGCCGCTCTCCATCGTAGCATACGAAGGCAGCGCCCACCGAGTCATCATCTAGTTTGCTACCATCGGTGAAGATAGTGCGAGTGGGGTGAGGGAGAGAGGACAGATATTCAGAAAGTTGGAGTTCGGAGTAAAAATACTTAGGGGTGAAGGTGACCCTATGGGCGGGATGGAGAAGGCGATGAGGTGGGGTGTGTTTCTCGAGGGTGATGTCGTCCGGAAGAGAGGCGCAATTGCCGGTTAATCGGGCGAGTTCGATCTGATTCACCTCCAGAACTTTAAGGTCTAGAGGTGTGAATTGCGCCAAGGCTAGGGCGGCGGTGGTAGACACCGTCCGAAAGCCTTTGATGGCTCGGACGGCGAAGCCCCGCTGCATGCTCAAAAGTCGCTTGCTGATGCCCTTCTTCCGAGCGACATGCCCCCAGATGCCGGCGGCGTAGGTGATAATAGGTTGAATGACTTGAAGATAGATGGTTCGGATGTTTTCCGGATGAGCCCCCCATGTGGGTCTGCAGTAAAGTGTAAGTTTGTGAAAGATGGCTGTGGCTTTGTTGATGACATAGGTGACGTGTTTGTTGAAGAGGAGCTTGTTATCCAGGATGACACCGAGAAGTTTGATGTCATCCTGGAAGTGTAGTGAGTGTGAGTTGATGTGAATGTGTGCGTGTCTCGCCTTATTGCTGAATGCAATGGCCTGTGTCTTGTTGGGGCTGAACGTGAGCTTGACCCCCTGACCCCAGCTCACGACAGCGTGTAATGCCTGGTTAGTAATGGACTGCAGGCTAGCCAGGTCCTTGGCAGACGCGATAAGCAAAACGTCATCCGCGAAA
This sequence comes from Euphydryas editha, assembly GCA_036937285.1. NCBI lineage: Eukaryota > Metazoa > Arthropoda > Insecta > Lepidoptera > Nymphalidae > Euphydryas > Euphydryas editha. The sequence goes on along the minus strand of JAUPFZ010000034.1, from coordinate 74,469 downwards.
GCCTGAACCCGGCACCCAGCGGGTAAGTCGAGCTCCAGGAGTTCGTCAAGGATGACGTTCCACAGAATGGGACCGCAGGCTGATCCTTGGATACAGCCCTTGGTCATGGTTTTGGAGACCCGCGAGCCAGCGTGGTCTAATGTCACTGTTCGGTCGGTGGTGTAGTTGAGTAACAGTCCGTAAATGTTCGAGGGGCAGTCGATGAGTTGAAGTCTGTGGAAGAGGGCGGGCCACCAAGCGTTGTCGAAGGCGGCCTTGATGTCCAAGGAGACCGCCAGAGTCAGTAGTCCGTCAGACTTGGCGTTCCTAATGTAGTCGATGGCCGCTTTAAGGGCAGTTGTGGTACTAGTCAGTGGCCTGAATCCGTACTGTCTCTCGCTCAATTTGTCCGTTTTCATGGCAGCGAATGTGATCCGCCGGACAAACGCCGCTCCGGGGACTGCTCTGTTACGCAGAGTTGCCCCGTTGAGCGGCCGCATGGCGTCAAGGGGACAGTCGTCTCCTCGGGGGCTCCGGTGCCACTGCGCTCGCGCGCGGTGAAGCAACGGAGGTGGACGGGTCTGACGTGCACTCGCACTGCCGTCAGACAGAACGGCTAGGCTTCCCCTAGTCGTTCACCGTCCTCTCGTAATCCCGCTACGTGGTGTCGTGGTCATGTCTCGCGGCTACGTGCGGGACCGAGGGTCTTGCCTTAACCGGCCGGACCGCGAGGAAGAAAACCTCTATAAAAAAATTACCCCGAATCCCAAGCGGCGACGCAGCGCGAGGGGATGCATGGCTGACGGGTGGATCAGTCTCGACTGCGATCCTCGTCCGGGTACCGGCCGACACCCGCGACGAGTCACGCTAGGCTTACCCAGGTACAGGGGGCACTGCCTGGGCGGACCGTCTTTCCCCCATACTCGTGGGAACAGTTATGGCTTTTTCTCTAAAATTTTACAGACGAAAGGAGGTGGACGGGGAGTCGACTGCCGTCGACTCCGATGATGACAGTGGGACGGCTGGTGAGTCCAGCAGGGCCGAGAAGCGGCCACATGGAAGTCCGCGGTCTTCCAGGGAGGGTAGCGTCATCCTTGGCGGAATCAAAAGACGCATAATTAACCGGGACGAGCACTGCACCGAAGGAGAGAGAGATGTAATGGAGCTGGTGCGAGCGGCCGAAGAGGGGCGCAAAGCGTTGGGATTGGACACTGGCGACGCGCGCACAGCCAACGCTTTGTTGCAGCAGGCCAACTATGATGCTGACCTGATCTGCGAAGTGGCGAAGAGGTCGTCGAACCTGAAGGGCACGTTTGTGCGTGTCCTGAAGGATGCGGCGGCCTCCATGAGGTCAGTAGTGGAGGCTCTTAGCGAGCGGTCGGCCTCGGACGAGGTACGCAAACTCCAATTGGAGAATGCCCGTCTGAGGTCCGAAATGCAGGAGCTTAGGCTGCAAGTGGAGGAGCTCCGACATCGGCGCCGGAACCGCGCCCCTACCACCCCACCAGCGAATGGAGAGGACCCACCTGAGGAGTGGAAGGCCTCCATGTTGGGGTCGATGGGTCGCATGCTGGACGCTCGACTAGCGGGACTGGAGGAGCGGCTTTTGCCTGCAAAGTCGCACCGACCACCATTGGCGGCGGACAGAATCCGCGAGGATCTGCAAGCGGCGCCCGCCTCTACGCAAGAAGCCGGCATCGAAGACGGCACCCGCGCCTGGACCTGGCAAGAAAAGGACGCCGGGGACGGAGCCTGCGCCCGAAGAGGGCCCTGACGGCGGTGAGTGGACCACCGTCGTCAAGAAGAGAAAGAAGGCGAAGTCTTACGCCGCCGCCGCCGCCGCCGCAGCTCCTGCTCCAAAAGAGCCGCGGCCACAGCCACCTACGCGGCAAAAGCGGAAGACCAAAAAGGCCAAGAAGCCCAAGATGGCGGCCCCTCGCTCTCCGGCGGTGCTCATTACTCTCGAGGAGTACGCCGAGAGCAAGGGCATAACTTACTGCCACTTGCTGGAGCGGGCGACGGAAACAGTCGACCTAGCGGCAATTGGCATAGTCGGCGGCTTAAACATACGGCGTTCCGCTACGGGGGCACGACTCCTAGAGCTGCCGAAAGGGCAGACCCCCGAGGCGGCGAAAAGACTGGCGGAGGAGCTGCAGACAGCGTTTGGCAGCTTGGCGAGGGTCGTCCAACCCACGAAGCTCGCGAGTCTGCGAGTCTCTGGGCTGGACGACTCCGTCACCAGCGAGGCGGTCGCTACAGCTGTAGCAAAATTCGGAAAGTGCGACGCCGGCGATGTTAAAGTCGGCGCAATCGCGGTCGGACGTGGCGGGTTGGGCGGCACAGTCGTGCGATGCCCGATCCCAGCCGCAAAGGCCCTGGCCGAGGCAGGGCGACTCTTGGTCGGCTGGAGTTCGGCCAGGGTCCAAGTGTTAGAGCAGCGCCCCATGCGGTGCTTTAAGTGTATGGGTATCGGGCATACTCGCTCGACTTGTCCGGCTGCGGTCGACCGCAGAGGCGCGTGCTACCGGTGCGGCGTGGAGGGGCACATTGCTCGTAATTGCACCGGGGCACTGCGCTGCGCCGTTTGCGCGGATGCCGGCAAACCGGCGTCGCATATAATGGGAGGGCGGGAGTGCCGACCCCCAAAATCGAGGGTTAGAGCGGTCACCAAATCGTCGACCGCTCCCCAAAACTCATCGCACCAGGTCACGGAGGAGACTGCGGCAATGTCATCATGACCTGCCGCAGTTTCCCCCGTTCGCCGGTCCCTGGTGCAGCGGAGATAGAGCGCTCACGGTGCCCGCGAGCGCTCTATGACCGAGGGCGGCCCGCATAGGCGAGCCAACCGTCGGGGCGTCATGGTGGCATACAACCGTGATCCCGTGGCGTCCTTGTACGACGACGAGGGCACCGCTGTGTTTTAGTGGGTATTCTGACTTCGCAGTCAGCGAGTCCCACATACCCGTCGCCTGCGGGTGGCGGGATGCGTAAACGCATTTCACAGCGACAAAAAAAAAAAAAAAAAAAAAAAAAAAAAAAGGTTAGGTTAGGTTAGGTTAGGTTAGGTTAGGTTAGGTTAGGTTAGGTTAGGTTAGGTTAGGTTAGGTTAGGTTAGGTTAGGTTAGGTTAGGTTAGGTTAGGTTAGGTTAGGTTAGGTTAGGTTAGGTTAGGTTAGGTTAGGTTAGGTTAGGTTAGGTTAGGTTAGGTTAGGTTAGGTTAGGTTAGGTTAGGTTAGGTTAGGTTAGGTTAGGTTAGGTTAGGTTAGGTTAGGTTAGGTTAGGTTAGGTTAGGTTAGGTTAGGTTAGGTTAGGTTAGGTTAGGTTAGGTTAGGTTAGGTTAGGTTAGGTTAGGTTAGGTTAGGTTAGGTTAGGTTAGGTTAGGTTAGGTTAGGTTAGGTTAGGTTAGGTTAGGTTAGGTTAGGTTAGGTTAGGTTAGGTTAGGTTAGGTTAGGTTAGGTTAGGTTTTTTTTTTTTTTTTTTTTTTTTTTTTTTTTTTTTTTTTTTTTTTTTTTTTTTTTTTTTTTTTTTTTTTTTTTTTTTTTTTTTTTTATACTAGACCTCCCTGAGAATTTGGGAGACTGTTTTTACATTTATCTTATATAGCGTGTTTAATTTTCAACCTCAAACCTTCCATACTTTCTATCTTTTGCTCTGATCATCAGTCATTCCGCATCCCATTTTCGTCTAGCATTCATCATCATTCAATCATGGGCTGAGGGCCTTTGTGTACTTATATCTAAGTAAAACGCAAGGGGGAGGGCGGGGACAGTGAAGGGGGAGACAGTTGGTATCTATTTAATAATTATAACAATTTTTCCTTATAATCTAAAAACTTACTTAACTATTAATACATCTTTTATATAATAACTAATGATACAACTTTCCTTAATGTCTAATTCTTACAAAAGTAATTGGTAGCATCTCTTTTTACTTAACGCTATTATTTACAAGAGGCAGAATTTTTCCAACACAGGTTCAACGAATTAATTATTTACATATAATTTTAATCGTATAAAACAAAATGTTTTATACAATTTACAAAACTTATCGCTAACTTAAAACTATGTTCCTGTATTTCTATTTTACAGTATTCTTATGCTAGCCTACTTATATCTAAAACTATAAATACCTAACATAAATTGCTTAAGACTTATTTCTATTATTAACTACTTTACATATTTTTACACAATATTCCAGGAACAAGTCTCTGTTTTTGCCATATACAATCTGCGGTAATGAACTTACTTCCAATTTAGTGCCTAATACAATCTCTACATTCTGCCTCTCGCGTCCATGGGCCGGGCAGTCCAGGAGGACGTGGAGGACAGATTCGGAACACGCAGGATCGCAGACGCACGATGGACTCTCCTTGCACTTGAAGCGGTGCAAGTACTCGGAGAATCCACCATGCCCCGTCAATACCTGGGTGACAAATCTATCCACCTTTATTTTACCGATGATACGGTATGCGGCTATCGCGTCCGGGAAAAAGACCCGGGTGACACCGGCAGTTTCACCGGCCCGGTATCGTTGGTTCCATTCATCAAGCGATCGCATACGTATGCTTCGCTTGATGAATGAAACCGGGCAGCTGTCGTAGTCAAAGGCGCGTTTGGATTTTTTCGCAGCTTCCTTGGCCAGATGGTCGGCACGCTCGTTCCCCTCTAGTCCCGCGTGGGCTTTGATCCAGAACAAATTGACAAGTTTGTCCTGTATCAAAGCCCTGCGCAGGTGACCCCGCGCCTCGACGGCCAGGGGGTGGAGGGCAACTGGATTAATTGTCGTTTGCAGTGCCGACAGGGAGTCGGAGTAGATCCCGACTGATCTGGCCGAGTTATCTGCGGCCGTCCGCGCCGCCCTGCATATCGCCAGGAGTTCCGCCTGGTAGACGGTGCAAAAGGACGGCAAGGTAAGCTTGAGGGTTTTGGTTTCGGCGGCGCCTCTCCATATGGATAACGCCGCACCCACCTTGCCCTCAATCTTACTGCCGTCCGTAAATATGTTAATTTCGTGGTCGTTATTGGCCGAGAGTTGTTCCTCGTCCGCCAGGCACTTGAACTCCAGGTCGATATGTTGAGCGGGGTGCGGAGACCGCAGAGCCGAGGACATCCGTTCCACCTCCCGATCCCCTATCGCGTCCTGGGGTATACCCCTCCTCGCGCCATACAGCGCCGCGGCTTCGCGGACGCGCAGGTCAAGGGGAAGTATCCCAGCGAGCAACAGTGCTGAGTTCAGGGAGGTGGTGCGGTATGCCCTGCACAGCTTCTGCGCAAAGCCCCGCTGGACCACGTTCAGCCGCTTTCGAATCCCAAGCTTATCCACGGCCGGCGCCCAAACGGCAGCCGCATACAGTATCACAGGCTCAACCACCGCTCTGTAAATAACGCGGATAACTTCGGGGTGGAGGCCCCAGCTCGCCTTCGCGGCTCTCGAAAGCTGGGAATAGAAGGTGACGGCCTTCTTACAGACGTTCGCGACGTGCGTGTTGAAGGTAAGGCGTTTGTCTAGGACGACTCCCAGTAATTTGATTTCGCCCACCATACCGATGTCGACCCCGCCCATGTGGAGGCGTGGGTTGTCATACTTCAGTTTGCGCGTGATGACCATAGCATTGGTCTTATGCGGCGCAAACCTCAGTTTATTCTGGACTCCCCACTCCCTCACATGCTCGAGGGCGGCATTGGCGTGGTTTTCGACCCCAAGAGCCGTCTTACCCTCAAAGACCAACACCACATCGTCAGCGAACGCCTGCACGTAGTAATGTCTAGCCTCCAACTCACGAAGCAGTGGATCCAACAAGAGGTTCCACAAAATCGGCCCACCGATAGACCCTTGCACGCAACCCTTCCCGGTTTCTCTCACGTGCTCTTCCCCACAGTACCGTGCGCGAACATGCCTGCCGCTCAGGTAGCTGCCCAGGAGCCTACGGATGTTAAACGGCACTCGTTCCTCCGCCAGCCGGACTTTTATGCGTGGCCACCAAGCGTTGTCGAAGGCGCCCTCTATATCCAGGGACACAAGCGTCATCAATTTTTTATTTGTCAGACCTAATCTAATGTGTTGGACCAGTGTATAGAGGGCGTCTTCGGTGCTCCGCTGGGGCATAAAGCCGAACTGTCGGGTACTGAGCCTGGGCGCTATATGATGTTTAAGCCTGGCGACAAGCATTTTCTCCAGCACTTTCCCCAGCACCGGAAGGAGACCAATTGGCCGATAAGACCGCGGTGCCGTGTAAGTAGTCTTCCCCGGCTTCCGGAGGAAGATCACCGTGGCCTCCTTCCAGGGCTCGGGAAAATGCCGGAGTTCGAGGCACCTGTTGAAAAGAGCCAGTGAGAGCTCGGGGTCAAACTCTATCGCGTGCAAACATATATCGGCGGTAAAACCGTCCGCGCCTGGAGCCTTCTTCGGATTGAAGGACCGGCAGGCCAACTTCAACTCCAAGGGAGTGAAAGGCGGGTCCGTCGAATCCGAAGAAGTTTCAACGTCAAAGAGCTCAGCTTGTACCCTCACCCTTCGGTGCTCCTCGGAGTCATCCTCTTCGGAGTCCTCCGGGTAGAAGGTTTCGGCCATAAGCCTCGCCGAGCCTTTGGCGTCTAGCTCCATATCGTTTACCACCAGCGGTGGATCTTCGTCTCTCCTGGAGGTTCTGCCGAGGACCCGGTAAATGCCCCCCCAAACCGATTCCCCGTCTTGGCGCTCGCAGAAGGAGACCCAGCTGCGCGTTTGCGCATGCCTTACCTCGGTCTCGTAACGCACCTTCGCCTCAAGGTACTCCCCAACTACTTTTTGACGCCTAACCGGCGCTGCACACCGAATCCTGCATCTCTTGGTGGCCACCTCACGCTTGAGCGCTGCCAACCCTTCGTTCCACCACGGCATATTCAACACATCCTTCCGCTTTATGGGCGGAATCGACGAGGCACATGCTTCGGCTATTATGTTGTTATATTTTGTGATTGTTGTATCTAATTGTGAACCAGTCATTAAATTTTTAATATAGTCTATTGTAAAGTGTTCTCTATTAATAATTTGGCCCAGTTTCTCACGAAACTGGGCCCAATTTGCCTTTTTGGTGAAGTAAATCCTGGTTGTGTGCTTGATGTAATTTTTGTTAATGCGCCCCGTCGTTAATGTGTAGGATATGCCATTGTGGTCCGAGCTGGTCAGGTCTTCGCGCACGCGCCAGTCGTCCACCAAGCTATACAGGTCCGGCGATACAGCAGTTATGTCAACATAACTGCTGTACCTTACGCCGCCCCGGATAGTGTCAAATGTAGGGGTTTCCCCTCGGTTCAGGATGCAGAGCCCGAGGTCCTCCAGTGAGCCGTGCAGTTCCTCGCCGCGGCGATCTGTCACGGGACTCCCCCACCAGACGCTCTTGGCATTGGAGTCGCCCCCAATTATAACACTCCGAGCTCCTGTCTCGCGCTGCACCCGGCGCAGGTGTGCTAGGTACGAGTCCATCGGCAGGTCGGGCTCAAAGTAAAATGAAATCAGGATGATCTCCCAGTTGCGGACTCGGATCCCCACCACTGCGATGTTGGTCGTGGTGAGTTTCGGGTACTGTGTTATGTGAAGGTCCGCGTCAAAAACTATGATCGCGGCCTTTACAGTCCCACTTCCATGGTCCGCACACTGGAAGACTCTGATCCCATTCTGACCCTTCACGCGCCCTATCCCGCCGACGTATGGCTCCTGTACCAGAGCAAACCGCGCACGCTGGTTAGAGGCTTCGATCAGCAGCTCGGAGTGTGCCAACTTACTGCGATGGAGGTTCGTCTGGAGGACTTTGAGAACCACTGCGTTCGCCGGCACGCCCTTAGCAATACGCTACGGATTGCCGGGCGAGGTCATCCCACCTCTTCCTGACGGGACAGTTGTCGCTAAATGCGTTGTGTTCAACATTGTCGAACTTCGCGCGACAACAGTTCCGGCAGGAAGGTGGGGACCCCGCCAGCCAATCCGCGCACTTGGAGCGTAAGTGCGGCCCGCCGCAGTGGCTACAGAGGTCTGCCGGGTCTTTGCAGAACTTACGCCCATGGCCGTATCCGAGGCATCGCGTGCATTGGACCAGTGGAGACTGGTCCTCCGCTCGCACCCTCTGGAGGTCGATATGGACAGAGCCCACACCGGTTATCCTCGCCCAGAGGGTGGGCGACGCACTCAGCACGACGTTGGCCACGTGCGGGTTCCTAGCCCTTCTGCGATACCTTACCTCGAGTCGGTCATCCCCAGGGCCGAGGCCGTCAAAGAGATCCCGATTCTGGTTCCTTAGGGCCTTCACAATATCACCATCGGTGTTTATTGTTAGGACACCTCTAAGGACCAGAAGCGGGTCTCTATTTTTGACGTCCTCGACGTTGAGGCCCGACCCTTCCTTCGCCAATCTCTCCTTGGCCTTTCTCCGGTCCTCGGCAGTGCCAAAGCCCATGACGACCTTGCGGTCTTTGGCCTTCCGGACCCGGTCGACTTTTACCCATCCCTCCTTCGCGTTTAGGGTTTTCCTCACCTTTCCAAGGACCTCCTCTCCTGTGTCCTCTTCGTCCTTGGAGGTGACAACCACCGAGTGGAGAGCCGCGGGCCTCACTGGCTGCTGCGGCCTCGCAGCAGCCACGCAGGCGTAACTACGCTGCCGTTCCTCGGCCGACCTGCCGCACATAATAAGCTGCTCCTGGAGTGCCTTCATCCTCTCATTGCTCTCCAGGAGAAGCCGAGAGTGCTCGTCGAGCTTGGTGCTCAGCCCGGAGTCCGAGGGCACCGTAAAAGTGGTGTCGGCGGCTTTAGTCGCCGACACCACCCCCACGGAGCCCCCGGCCCCCTTACGAGCCCTCTCGGCTTTCAGGTCGGCCTCGGATTCAGCAACTAGTTTTTTAAGCTCGTCCAGGGACCTCAACATGGAATCTTTGATATCCTTCCTGAGGTTCCTGGACGATTCCACTGCCTGTTTGGCTATTGTGTAGTGGTGAATGGCCCGCTGCACTCTAGTCCGCTCCGTGGTCGCCACCGGTGAGTGAACCAGGGCTTCCCCCCCCACTTTCGGACTTACAACCCGCTTTGGGGTTGGCGTCTTTTGCTTAGAGGTGGAGGGGGCGCCCGGTCCAGCCGTATAAGCCGACTCGGGTGCCACCCCCACCCCCTTCGGATTCTCTACCCGCTCAGGGGTCAACGTTTTACGCTTGGAGGTGGAGGGAGCGCCCGGCTCAGCCGTATAAGCTGACCCGGGAACCGCCCCCTCCCACTTCTCCATACTCTGTCGCGATAGTTTATTCACGATCTTGGGGGGAGTTGAAGGTGGGTTTGGTTTTTCCGGTCGTTTTACCGGAGTCCGGAGCCCCAAAACCATTTTCAGGGAGGTCGCGTGGAATAATAAAATAAAATCGAGAAAATGTAAAATGTCAAATAAAATAAAGTAATAAAAGTCAGAATCAAATAACAAATTAATAATAGTCAAAAAAAAAAAAACAAAATAAACAATATGTCAAAATTAAAATTACCGCAATAGCGGGTTGTATATCGCAAGAAACAAAGACTGTTCCTGTCTATATAAGTGCTGTAGAGTATCTACAGCACTTCAAATAACCTAAGACTAACTTAAAAGTAAATAAAACCGCTCCCGCAGCCGGTTTACGAAGGGTCTCTACAACGACTCTAGATAGAGTCGCCGGTCCAACACCAATCGGTAGCCCTTGCTGGGGGCTGATATACGGAAAAAACCGCGTCGCTCTACGACCAGCGGTTTCCGAGATATCCCGCCTTGAAATTTCCCAAGATGGCGGCCAGATATTAAGTTTCGGTCTAGACCGAAATTCGAAAATTAATATCTCGGGAACCGCTGATCGCAGAGGTACGAGAGACGGCTTCCCGTGATGGGCTTTTTGCCCTCTACACAAATTTTTCCAAATTTTTGGAATCCGGAGGTCGACTCTATCTAGAGCCGTAACCCAGTATAAGATGTAGAGATAGCCACGACAATTAAGGCAAAAGAAGTCCCAGCTTTCTACGACCTTTTAGTCAAAAGTTATTCAACTTTTAATATTTACAAAATGGCTTTCAAGATGGCCGCCACTATCCACAATTTTTCTAAAAACTGTTAAAATTAACCCAATCCAGCCGTGCTTGGGCTCATTTGAAAGGGCTTAATCCCGTCTATAATAATATTATATTTACAGATTTTTACAAGCAACCCCTGATTTATTGGGGATGAAAAACACAGTTTATTTACACAAATTTATAATTAAAAATGCTAAAATTATTCTAAGAATTCTGAAAAAGTTCCTAAGTACTAATTAACTATTAACTAATTTTTTAACATACGTTGCAAAGTTATATCACAAGGGGTTGCACCCCCACGTGCAACCCCAAGTTTTCAAAAAATTGTATCTCAAAAAGTAGTGGGCCGAAAATTCTGAAATTTAAAATGTTACTAGATCTAATAGGTATCTATCGAAATTAATAAAAATATGGGGGTGGTATCGATCTTATTTTTGAAATAAATAATTTTGAATTTTGGAAAATTTTTTAATTTTAAATAACTTTGCAACGGTTGACCTTAAAATTGTACGGGAAACTGCTCCGTAATGCTGGCAGCGCGCTGCGTCGTTTGAGGCCACTCGCAGATTTTTAGGTCCACGGGATCCAAGACCACGTGGCCACGTGGTCGATGGTTTTCCTTTAATAACTCCCTGGATTTCCACAGGAAAAATCCGAGGGAGGTGTCAAACGAAAGAGCTAAAAAAGCTCCGTCTGGCGATACAAAAATATGTATATGTCGTCGATCGCTATCGAGCAGCGTTCACGTTTGAAAGTTTATAAAATTCAATTTTCCACACTTTTTCCACTTTTAAAAATATATCCAGTAGTTTGCGCACAAAAACAAAACTACCACTGGATAGAGCGTCCAGAGGCGCAACTTTTGGTATATTGCACTTCACTGCACGATGAGAAAAAACCACTTTTATTGATTTTTAAAAATTAAAATTCCGCGGAGCGACTTAACAAAACAGCGTATACGTGCGTTCCGAGTAGGCGGGTTCTAGGGGAGGGTTAGGTTAGGTTAGGTTAGGTTAGGTTAGGTTAGGTTAGGTTAGGTTAGGTTAGGTTAGGTTAGGTTAGGTTAGGTTAGGTTAGGTTAGGTTAGGTTAGGTTAGGTTAGGTTAGGTTAGGTTAGGTTAGGTTTTTTTTTTTTTTTTTTTTTTTTTTTTTTTTTTTTTTTTTTTTTTTTTTTTTTTTTTTTTTTTTTTTTTTTTTTATAGTCTATTTCGATTGTTTACTATTATACACAATTTTTTACAATAGCCTAGGAACGTATCTCTATTTTTACCATATACGATCTCCGGTAGCACGTTTATATCTAATTTGACACCCAATTTAAATTCAACCTCTTGCCTCTCGCGGCAATGGGCCGGGCAGTCCAGGAGGACGTGGAGGACAGACTCAGAGCACGCAGGATCGCAGACGCACGATGGACTCTCCTTGCACTTGAAACGATGCAAGTACTCGGAGAATCCACCATGCCCCGTCAATACCTGGGTGACAAATCTATCCACCTTTATTTTACCGATGATACGGTATGCGGCTATCGCGTCCGGGAAAAAGACCCGGGTGACACCGGCTGTTTCCCCGGCCTGGTATCGTTGGTTCCATTCATCAAGCGACCGCATACGAATGCTTCGCCTGATGAATGATACCGGGCAGCTGTCGTAGTCGAAGGCGCGTTTGGACTTTAGCGCAGCTTCCTTGGCCAGATGGTCGGCACGCTCATTCCCCTCTAGTCCCGCGTGGGCTTTGATCCAGAACAAACTAACAAGTTTGTCCTGTACCAAAGCCCTACGCAAGTGGCCCCGCGCCTCAACGGCCAGGGGGTGGAGGGCTTCCGGATTGATTGTGGTCTGCATTGCCGACAGGGAGTCGGAGTAAATCCCGACTGATCTGGCCGAGTTATCTGCGGCCATCCGCGCCGCCCTGCATATCGCCAGGAGTTCCGCCTGGTAGACGGTGCAAAAGGACGGCAAAGTAAGCTTGAGGGTTTTGGTTTCGGCGGCGCCTCTCCATATGGATAACGCCGCACCCACTTTGCCCTCAATCTTACTGCCGTCCGTGTAGATGTTAATATCGTGGTCGATGTTGACCGCGAGTTGTTCCTCGTCCGCCAGGCACTTGAAGTCCAGGTCGATATGCTGAGCGGGGTGCGGAGACCGCAGAGCCGAGGACATCCGTTCCACCTCCCGATCCCCTATCGCGTCCTGGGGCATACCCCTCCTCGCGCCGTACAACGCCGCGGCTTCGCGGACGCGCAGGTCAAGGGGGAGTATCCCAGCGAGCAACAGTGCTGAGTTCAGGGAGGTGGTGCGGTATGCCCTACACAGCTTCTGCGCAAAGCCCCGCTGGACCACGTTCAACTGCTTACGAACACCTAGCTTGTCCACAGCCGGCGCCCAAACGGCAGCCGCATACAATATCACGGGCTCAACCACCGCTCTGTAAATAGCGCGGATAACTTCGGGGTGGAGGCCCCAGCTCGCCTTCGCGGCTCTCGAAAGCTGGGCGTAGAAGGCTAATGCCTTCTTACAGACATTCGCGACGTGCGTGTTGAAGGTAAGGCGCTGGTCTAGGACGACCCCCAGTAACCTGAGTTCTCCGACCATGCCAATGTCGACCCCGCCCATGTGGAGGCGTGGGGTGTCATACTTCAGTTTGCGCGTGATGACCATGGCACTGGTCTTGTGCGGCGCAAACCTCAGTTTGTTCTGGACTCCCCACTCCCTCACATGCTCGAGGGCGGCATTAGCCTGGTGTTCGACCTCATGAGCCGTCTTACCCTCAAAGACCAACACCACATCGTCAGCGAATGCCTGTACGTAATAATTACTCGCCTCCAACTCTCGAAGCAGTGGATCTAACAAGAGATTCCACAAAATCGGCCCACCGATAGACCCTTGCACGCAACCCTTCCCAGTTTCCCTCACGTGCTCTTCCCCACAGTACCGTGCGCGAACATGCCTGCCGCTCAGGTAGCTGCCCAGGAGCCTCCGGATGTTAATCGGCACTCGTTCCTCCGCCAGCCGGACCTTAATACGAGGCCACCAAGCGTTGTCGAAGGCGCCCTCTATATCCAGTGACACAAGCGTCAACAACTTTTTGTTACTTAGTCCAATTCTTATGTGTTCGACCAGTTTATAGAGGGCGTCTTCGGTGCTCCGCTGGGGCATAAAGCCGAACTGACGGGTACTGAGCCTGGGCGCTACGTGATGTTTCAGTCTGGCGACAAGCATCTTCTCCAGCACTTTCCCCAGCACCGGAAGGAGACCAATCGGCCGATACGACCGCGGTGTCTGGTAGGTGTTCTTCCCCGGCTTCCGGAGGAAGATCACCGTAGCCTCCTTCCAGGGCCCGGGAAAATGCCGGAGTTCGAGGCACCTGTTGAAAAGAGCCAATGAGAGATCGGGGTCATACTCTATCGCGTGCAAACATATATCGGCGGTAAAACCGTCCGCGCCTGGAGCCTTCTTCGGATTGAAGGACCGGCAGGCCAATTTCAACTCTAAAGGAGTGAAAGGCGGGTCCGTCACATCCGAAGAAGTTTCAACGTCAAAGAGCTCGGCTTGTACCCTCACCCTTCGGTGCTCCTCGGAGTCATCCCCCTCGGAGTCCTCCGGGTAAAAGGTTTCGGCCATAAGCCTCACCGAACCTTTGGCGTCTAGCTCCATATCGTTTACCACCAGCGGTGGATCTTCGTCTCTCCTGGAGGTTCTGCCGAGGACCCGGTAGATTCCCCCCCACACGGATTCCCCATCCTGCCTTTCACAAAAGGCGACCCAGCTGCGCGTTTGCGCATGCCTTACCTCGATCTCGTAGCGTTCCTTCGCCTCGAGGTACTCCCTTACAACCTTCTGACGCCTAACCGGCGCTGCACATCGGATCCTACATTTCTTGGTGGCCACCTCGCGCTTAAGCGCTGCCAACCCCTCGTTCCACCATGGCATATTCAACACATCTTTCCGCTTTATGGGCGGAATGGACAAAGCACATGCCTCAGCTATAATTTTGTTAAAATTTTCTATAGTTAAATCTAATTCCGAACCTGTGTGTAAATTTCGTAAAAAGTCAATTGTAAAATGTTCTCTATTGATAATTTGACCCAGTTTCTCACGAAACTGGGTCCAATTTGCATGTTTTGTAAAGTAAATGCGTGTGGTATGTTTAATATAATTTTTGTTGATGTGCTTTGTCCTTAATGTGAAGGATATGCCATTGTGGTCCGAGCTGGTCAGGTCTTCGCGCACGCGCCAGTCGTCCACCAAGCCAAGCAGGTCCTGTGATACAGCAGTTATGTCAACATAACTGCTGTATCTTACGCCACCCCGGATAGTGTCGAAGGTGGGGGTGTCCCCTCGGTTCAGGATGTCGAGACCGAGATCCTCCAGCGCCCCGTGAAGTTCCTCGCCTCTGCGATCAGTCACGGGACTCCTCCACCAGACGCACTTAGCATTAGAGTCTCCTCCAATGATCATACTCCGAGCTCCCGTTTCTCGCTGCACCCGGCGCAGGTGTGCCAGATACGAGTCCATCGGCAGGTCGGGCTCAAAGTAAAATGAGGCCAGGATGATCTCCCAGCTACGGACTCGGATCCCCACCACTGAGATGTTGTTCGTGGTGAGTTTCGGGTACTGTGTGATGTGAAGGCTCGCGTCAAAAACTATGACTGCGGCCTTTACAGTCCCACTTCCGTGATCCGCAGACTGGAAGACTCTGATCCCATTTTGACCCTTCACGCGCCCTGTTCCGCCGACGTATGGCTCCTGTACCAAAGCCACCCGCGCTCGAAGTTCTGAGGCCTGAATCAGCAGCTCGGAGTATGCCAACTTACTACGCTGGAGGTTCGCCTGGAGGATTTTTATAGCCACTGAGTCTGCCGGCACGCCCTTAGCAATAAGCTACGGATTGTCGGGCGAGGTCATCCCACCTCTTCCTGACGGTACAGTCGTCGCTAAACGCGTTATGTTCGAAATTGTCGAGCTTCGCGCGACGACAGTTCCGGCAGGAAGGTGGCGACCCCGCCAGCCAATCCGCGCATTTCGCCTTCAAGTGCGGCCCGCCACAGTGGCTACATAGGTCGGCTGGGTCCTTACAGAATTTCCGCCCGTGGCCGTAACCGAGGCATCGCGTGCACTGGACCAGCGGAGACTGGTCCTCTGCTCGCACCCTCTGCAGGTCGATGTGGACAGAGCCCACGCCTGTAATCCTGGCCCAGAGGGTGGGCGACGCACTCAGGACGACGTTGACCACGTGCGGGTTCCGTGCCTTCTTGCGGAATTTCACAGTGAGGCGGTCTTCCCCGGGGCCGAGGCCGCCAAAGAGATCCCGGTTTTGGTTCCTTAGGGCCTTAATAATATCGCCATCCGTGTTTATGGCTAAGACACCTCTAAGGACCAAAAGCGGGTCCCTGTTTTTGACGTCCTCTACCACGAGGCCCGTTCCTTCTTTCTGTAACCTCTCCTTTGCTTTTCTCCTGTCCTCAGCAGTGCCGAATCCCATTATAATTTTGCGGTCCCTGGCCTTCCGGACACGGTCAACTTTGACCCAACCCTCCTTTGCGTCCATGGTCCGCCTCACCTTTCCAAGGACCTCCTCTCCTGTGTCCTCTTCGTCCTTGGAGGTGACAACCACCGAGTGGAGAGCCGCGGGCCTCGCTGGCTGCTGCGGCCTCGCAGCAGCCACGCAGGCGTAACTACGCTGTTGTTCCTCGACCGACCTGCTGCACTTCAATAGCTGCTCCTGGAGAGCCTTCATACGCTCGTTACTCTCCAGAAGAAGCCGAGAGTGCTCATCGATCTTGGAACTCAGCCCGGAGTCCGAGGGCACCGCAAAAGTGGTGTCGGCGGCCTTAGTCGCCGACACCACCCCCACGGAGCCCCCGGCCCCTTTACGAGCCCTCTCGGCCTTCAGGTCGGCCTCGGAATCAGCGACTAGTTTTTTAAGCTCGTCCAGGGACCTCAAGATGGAATCTTTGATATCCTTCCTGAGGTTCCTAGACGATTCCACTGACTGTTTTGCGCTTGTATAGTAGTGCATAGCCCGCTGCACTCTATTCCGCTCCGTGGTCGCCACCGGTGAGTGAACCAGGGCTTCCCCCCCCACTTTCGGACTTACAACCCGCTTGGGGGTTGGCGTCTTTTTTGATCCGGAGGCGGTTGGGGCGTTCTGTTCAGCAGTAGAGGCTGACCCAGAAGCTGTCCCCTCAAACTTCTCCAGACTCAGTCGCGGCAATTTCTTTACTAATTTAGGGGGAGTTGAGGGTGGGTTCACTACTTCCGGCTTTTTCACCGGGGTCCGGAGTCCAAGAACCATTGTCCTGTCTAGGAGGTCGCGTCAAAAGTAAAAATATATAAAACAATATAGTGTCAAAAGGGACACAAACAAAATTAAATGTCAGTTTTAAAATCTCCGCAATAGCGGGTTGTATAAAGAAGTAATATATGCAAAAATAGAGATTGCTCCTAGTCTAAGAGATGCTGTAGAATACTACAGCACCTGAAGTCCCTAAAACTACTTAAATCTAAAGTTATAACTACAAAAGCCGATCGCCGCCGACTCTACACTTAAACTCTACTTCGGCTCTATATAGAGTCTCCCGAGTTGCGTAGCCTTGTAGGCCTTCGAGGGGGTCGATCAACGGTGAAAACCGCGTGTCGCTACGACCAGCGGTTCCCGAGATATCGCGCCTCGAAATTTACAAAGATGGCGGCCAGATATTCTAATTTCGGTCTAGACCGAATTTCAAAAATTTATATCTCGGGAACCCCTGGTCGCAGGATAGTGTGCGACGGCTTCCCGTGATGGCCTCCTCGAGATCTACCCAAAACCGGGATTTAATTTGAAATTTCCGGTCGACTCTATGTAGAGACCCTAATGCCCTACAGGTGTGGCCCACTCTGCGGCAGTGTCACCAGTGAAAACCGCGTCGCGCTGCGACCAGCGGTTGCCGAGATATTGCGCCCGAAAGATTTTCAAAATGGCGTCCGCGCAAATATCTAGAATCTAGACAAGATTTCAAAAAATTATATCTCGGGAACCGCTGGCCGCAGAATAGCGTGCGACGGCTCCCCGTGTCGGTCTCGCCGAGATCTTTACAAAGAGAAACCTAAATTTAACTTTTGAAGGGTCAACTCTAAATAGAGTCCCTGACAGTTTATAATCGTAGCCCACACTACGACAATATCGGTAGAGAAAACTACACTTTTCTACGACTATCCTAACTATAGTTATAGGGTTTTTAAACTTTTTAAGATGGCCGCCAATATGGCCACCTGTGAAGATTAAATGTCCAAACTCAGCTATTTTTAACCGAAATAAGCCGTGCTTGGGCTTAAACTTTTCGTCTCGACGAGCTCTACTCAAGAATCAAAACAAACATTTTTTAACACCAACCCCCGATTTTTGGGGTTGAAAAATATGCTAAATTACACACTAAATTTAATAAATAAAATATCTAAAACAATTTTAAAAATCTACAAAATATTCTATATACTATACTAACTAAATACTATTTTTAGAGAAGGGTTGTGGAAATATTAAGCTAAGGGTTGCACCCCCACGTGCATACCCTGAAATTTCAAAAAATTATTTCTCAAAAACTACCCAATGGAAAAATCTAAAATTTGGAACACTGTTAATCTTTATAATTGTCTACTAAAATCATTAAAAATAATAGGGGGTCGTCGATTTACTTTTTGAATTATTTATTTTCGAAAGTTGGTAAAAATTTAAAATTTGAATATTTCCACAACCACTCACCGGAAAATTGTGCTTGAGACGTCGTTGAGCTCGCCGCGTTGCGCCGCGTCGATTGAGGTGCGTAGCACCTCCCTCACCCCGCTGGAACCAAGACCACGTGGCCACGTGGTCTTCGGTTTTTCAATTATAATTCCGCGCGCTTGCGCGAGAAAAATCCGAACTTGGTGTCGATGGAAAGCTCTTCTAATGGCGCGTCGAACGACGTAATAAAAAATATACGTCGTCGATCTCGTTTGAGCGGCGTACGCCGTCAAAGTTTTTAATTTTCGAAAAACTGTCACTTTTCGGCACTTTTCACTGGGAAAACGAACACAACCGAAGTGAAGCGATATATCACCGTGTAGGGTGCACTGAAACGCAACTTTTGGTGCACTTTTCATAAAAATCGGTGCACTTTTACCCACTCAAATCGATTTTTAAAGATTTAAAATCAGCGGAGCAGCAGCGAAAAACACATGTACGCGTCCACTCTCGAGTGCGTTCGACGGCGGAAGGGGTTAGGTTAGGTTAGGTTAGGTTAGGTTAGGTTAGGTTAGGTTAGGTTAGGTTAGGTTAGGTTAGGTTAGGTTAGGTTAGGTTAGGTTAGGTTAGGTTAGGTTAGGTTAGGTTAGGTTAGGTTAGGTTAGGTTAGGTTAGGTTAGGTTAGGTTAGGTTAGGTTAGGTTAGGTTAGGTTAGGTTAGGTTAGGTTAGGTTAGGTTAGGTTAGGTTAGGTTAGGTTAGGTTAGGTTAGGTTAGGTTAGGTTAGGTTAGGTTAGGTTAGGTTAGGTTAGGTTAGGTTAGGTTAGGTTAGGTTAGGTTAGGTTAGGTTAGGTTAGGTTAGGTTAGGTTAGGTTAGGTTAGGTTAGGTTAGGTTAGGTTAGGTTAGGTTAGGTTAGGTTAGGTTAGGTTAGGTTAGGTTAGGTTAGGTTAGGTTAGGTTAGGTTAGGTTAGGTTAGGTTAGGTTAGGTTAGGTTAGGTTAGGTTAGGTTAGGTTAGGTTAGGTTAGGTTAGGTTAGGTTAGGTTAGGTTAGGTTAGGTTAGGTTTTTTTTTTTTTTTTTTTTTTTTTTTTTTTTTTTTTTGTTAAATCTCGACCTCCCCCAGGGTGGGGAGACTATTTTTTACAAAGTTTTACTTTACTATCTTATGTGTAATTTTTCATCAAAACTCAGTCATACATATCATATCTCGTACTCTGATCGTCATTCGTTCTGCATACCAATTTCTTCTAACATTCGTCATCATTCACTCATAGGCAGAAGGCGATTGTGTACTTACTGGCTAAGCGGGGAAAATAAGGGGGGGGGGGGGGAAGATAGGGTATCTTTTTATTCCAAAATTAACAATTTCTCTTATTGTCTAAAAATTTAACAATGAACAAATTATCTTACTGTCTAAGAATTTTACATATAACAATAACTTATTAATTAACTTTATACAATACAAAATATAGAATACATGAGGCAGGATATTTACAAAATTAAAGGCTTAAGACTAACATTTAATAACAATAACATTTGCGTAAAATACTACTATTTTACACAACACAATTTAATTATTATCTATGTTCCTATTTACTACAACTATTTGTATGCTAGCCTAATTATTATTTACAATAAATATCTAACATACTTTGCTATACCTTATTCCTATTATTGACAATTTTACAGACTTTTTTGCAAAAAGCCAGGAACACATTTCTGTCTTTACCTTCTACAATTTCCGGAAGCGAGTCTATATCTAGTTTAGCATTTAACAAGAACTCCACGTCCTGCCTCTCACGACCATGGGCCGGGCAGTCCAGGAGGACGTGGAGGACAGATTCGGAACGCGCAGGATCGCAGACGCACGATGGACTCTCCTTGCACTTGAAGCGGTGCAAGTACTCAGAGAATCCACCGTGCCCCGTCAAAACCTGGGTGACGAATCTGTCCACCTTTATTTTACCGATGATACGGTATGCGGCTATCGCGTCCGGGAAAAAGACCCGGGTGACACCGGCTGTTTCACCGGCCTGGTATCGTTGGTTCCATTCATCAAGCGATCGCATGCGAATGATTCGCTTGATGAACGAAACCGGGCAGCTGTCGTAGTCAAAGGCGCGTTTGGACTTTAGCGCAGCTTCCTTGGCCAGATGGTCGGCACGCTCGTTCCCCTCTAGTCCCGCGTGGGCTTTGATCCAGAACAAATTGACAAGTTTGTCCTGTACCAAAGCCCTACGCAGGTGGCCCCGCGCCTCGACGGCCAGGGGGTGGAGGGCAACTGGATTTATAGTTGTCTGCAGTGCCGACAGAGAGTCGGAATAAATTCCGATAGATCTGGCCGAGTTATCTGCGGCCGTCCGCGCCGCCCTGCATATCGCCAGGAGTTCCGCCTGGTAGACGGTACAAAAAGACGGCAAAGTAAGCTTGAGGGTTTTGGTCTCGGCGGCGCCTCTCCATATGGATAGCGCCGCACCCACCTTGCCCTCAATCTTACTGCCGTCCGTAAATATATTAATTTCATGGTCGTAATTGGACGAGAGTTGTTCCTCGTCCGCCAGGCACTTGAACTCCAGGTCGATATGCTGAGCGGGGTGCGGGGACCGCAGAGCCGAGGACATCCTTTCCACCTCCCGATCCCCTATCGCGTCCTGGGGCATACCCCTCCTCGCGCCGTACAGCGCCGCGGCTTCGCGGACGCGCAGGTCAAGGGGGAGTATCCCAGCGAGCAACAGTGCTGAGTTCAAGGAGGTGGTGCGGTATGCCCTACACAGCTTCTGCGCAAAGCCCCGCTGGACCACGTTCAGCTGCTTACGAACACCTAGCTTATCCACAGCCGGCGCCCAAACGGCAGCCGCATACAATATCACGGGCTCAACCACCGCTCTGTAAATAGCGCGGATAACTTCGGGGTGGAGGCCCCAGCTCGCCTTCGCGGCTCTCGAAAGCTGGGCGTAGAAGGCTAATGCCTTCTTGCAGACATTCGCGACGTGCGTGTTGAAGGTAAGGCGCTGGTCTAGGACGACCCCCAGTAACCTGAGTTCTCCGACCATGCCAATGTCGACCCCGCCCATGTGGAGGCGTGGGGTGTCATACTTCAGTTTGCGCGTGATGACCATGGCACTGGTCTTGTGCGGCGCAAACCTCAGTTTGTTCTGGACTCCCCACTCCCTCACATGCTCGAGGGCGGCATTAGCTTGGTGTTCGACCTCATGAGCCGTCTTACCCTCAAAGACCAACACCACATCGTCAGCGAATGCCTGTACGTAGTAATTCCTCGCCTCCAACTCTCGAAGCAGTGGATCCAAGAGAAGGTTCCACAGAATCGGCCCACCGATAGACCCTTGCACGCAACCCTTCCCGGTTTCTCTCACGTGCTCTTCCCCGCAGTATCGTGCGCGAACATGCCTGCCGCTCAGGTAGCTGCCCAGGAGCCTCCGGATGTTAAACGGCACTCGTTCCTCCGCCAGTCTGACTTTGATACGTGGCCACCAAGCGTTGTCGAAGGCGCCCTCTATATCCAGTGACACAAGCGTCAACAACTTTTTGTTTTTTAAGCCTAATCTAATGTGCTCAACTAGTGTATAGAGGGCGTCCTCGGTGCTACGCTGGGGCATGAAGCCAAACTGGCGGGTGCTGAGCCTGGGCGCTACGTGATATTTAAGCCTGGCGACAAGCATTTTCTCCAGCACCTTCCCCAGCACCGGAAGGAGACCAATCGGCCGATATGACCGCGGTGTCGAGTAGGTGGCCTTCCCCGGCTTGCGGAGGAAGATCACCGTGGCCTCCTTCCAAGGCTCGGGAAAATGCCGGAGCTCGAGGCACCTGTTGAAAAGGGCCAGTGAGAGATCGGGGTCAAATTCAATCGCGTGCAAACATATATCGGCAGTGAAACCGTCCGCGCCTGGAGCTTTCTTCGGATTGAAGGACCGGCAGGCCAACTTCAACTCCATAGGAGTGAAGGGCGGGTCCGACACATCCGAAGAATTTTCGACGTCAAAAAGCCCGGCTTGTACCCTCACCCTTCGGTGCTCCTCAGAGTCATCCCCCTCGGAGTCCTCCGGGTAGAAGGTTTCGGCCATAAGCCTCACCGAGCCTTTGGCGTCTAGTTCCATATTGTTTACCACCAGCGGTGGATCTTCGTCTCTCCTGGAGGTTCTGCCGAGGACCCGGTAGATACCCCCCCACACCGATTCCCCATCCTGTCTTTCACAAAAGGCGACCCAGCTGCGCGTTTGCGCGTGCCTTACCTCGATCTCGTAGCGCTCCTTCGCCTCGAGGTACTCCCTTACAACCTTCTGACGCCTAACCGGCGCTGCACATCGGATCCTACATTTCTTGGTGGCCACCTCGCGCTTGAGCGCTGCCAACCCCTCGTTCCACCATGGCATATTCACCACATCCTTCCGCTTAATAAGCGGAATCGACAAGGTACATGCTTCGGCGATAATTTTGTTGAATTTTGAAATAGTTTGATCTAATTCCGAACCTGTTGCCAAATTTTTGAGATGACCTACTGTGAATTTTTCCCTGTCGATAATTTGGCCCAGTTTCTCACGAAACTGGGCCCAATTCGCATTTTTAGTAAAGTAGATTCGGGTGGTGTGTTGAATGAAATTTTTATTGATGTACCTTGTCGTCAGTGTGAAGGATATGCCATTGTGGTCCGAGCTGGTCAGGTCTTCGCGCACGCGCCAGTCGTCCACCAAGCCAAGTAGGTCCTGTGATACAGCAGTTATGTCAACATAACTGCTGTATCTTACGCCACCCCGGATAGTGTCGAAGGTGGGGGTGTCCCCTCGGTTCAGGATGTCAAGACCGAGATCCTCCAGTGCTCCGTGAAGTTCCTCGCCTCTGCGATCAGTCACGGGACTCCTCCACCAGACGCACTTAGCATTAGAGTCGCCTCCAATGATCATACTCCGAGCTCCCGTTTCGCGCTGCACCCGGCGCAGGTGAGCTAGGTACGAGTCCATCGGCAGGTCGGGCTCAAAGTAAAATGAGACCAGGATGATCTCCCAGTTGCGGACTCGGATCCCCACCACTGAGATGTTGTTAGTGGTGAGTTTCGGGTACTGTGTGATGTGAAGGTCCGCGTCAAAAACTATGACCGCGGCCTTCACAGTCCCACTTCCATGATCCGCAGACTGGAAGACCCTGATCCCATTTTGACTCTTCACACGCCCTGTTCCGCCGACGTATGGCTCCTGTACCAAAGCCATCCGCGCTCGAAGTTCTGAGGCCTGAATCAGCAGCTCGGAATATGCCAACTTACTGCGCTGGAGGTTCGCCTGGAGGATTTTTATAGCCACTGAGTCCGCCGGCACGCCCTTAGCAATAAGCTACGGATTGCCGGGCGAGGTCATCCCACCTCTTCCTGACGGGACAGTCGTCGCTGAACGCGTTATGTTCGAAATTGTCAAATTTCGCACGACGGCAGTTCCGGCAGGAAGGTGGAGACCCCGCCAGCCAATCCGCGCATTTAGCCTTTAAGTGCGGCCCGCCGCAGTGGCTACATAGGTCCGCCGGGTCCTTACAAAACTTCCGCCCGTGGCCGTAGCCGAGGCACCGCGTGCATTGGACCAGCGGAGACTGGTCCTCTGCTCGCACCCTCTGCAGGTCAACATGGACCGAGCCCACGCCGGTAATTCTCGCCCAGAGGGTGGGCGATGCACTCAACACGACATTGACCACGTGCGGGTTTCGCGCTCTTTTGCGAAATTTAACAACAAGGCGGTCTTCCCCTGGGCCGAGGCCGCCAAAGAGATCCCGGTTCTGGTTCCTTAGGGCCTTAATAATATCGCCGTCCGTGTTTACGGCAAGGACTCCTCTAAGGATCAGAAGCGGGTCCCTATTTTTGACGTCCTCAACCAAGAGGCCCGTTCCTTCCTTCGATAACCTTTCCTTTACCTTCCGCCTATCCTCGACAGAGCCCAACCCTATGATGACCTTCCGGTCCTTGGCCTTTCGGACCCGGTCTACTTTGATCCACCCCTCTTTGGCGTCGATGGTCCGCCTCACCTTCCCAAGGACTTCCTCTCCTGTTTCCTCCTTGTCCTTTGAGGTGACGACCACCGAGTGGAGGGCAACGGGCCTCGACGGTTGCTGTGGCCTCGCAGCAGCCACACAGGCATAGCTGCGCTGCTGTTCCTCGGCCGACCTGCTGCACCTAATGAGCTGCTCCTGGAGAGCCTTCATCCGCTCATTATTCTCCAGGAGAAGCCGAGAGTGCTCGTCGAGCTTGGTGCTCAGTCCGGAGTCCGAGGGCACCGTAAACGTGGTGTCGGCGTCCTTAGTCGTCAACACCCCCTTCACGGAGCCCCCGGCCCCCTTACGAGCCCTCTCGGCTTTCAGGTCAGCTTCGGACTCAACAATCAGTTTCTTGAGCTCGTCCAGGGACCTCAGGATGGATTCTTTGATATCCCTCCTGAGGTTCCTGGACGAGTCCACTGCATCTTTCGCTTTCGTGTAGTGGTGTGTGGCCCGCTGCACTCTAGTCCGCTGGGCGGTCGCCACCGGTGAGAAGACCAACAATTCCCCCCCCCTCTTCGGACTCTCAACCCGTTTTGGGGTCGGCGTCTTTTGTTTTGAGGTGGAGGGGGCGCCCGGTCCGGCCGTATAAGCCGACTCGGGAGCCACCCCCACCCCCTTCGGACTCTCTACCCGCTCAGGGGTCAACATCTTACGCTTAGAGGTGGAGGGGGCGGCCTGTACACCTGTGGAGGTCGATTCAGGAGCTGCCCCCTCAAACTTCTCCAGACTAAGCCTTGACAGTTTTTTGACTAGTTTAGGGGGAGTTGAGGGTGGATTTACTGTCTCCGTCCGTTTCACCGGGGTCCGGAGTCCAAGTACCATCTTGTCGGGAGGTCGCGTCGGAATTTAAAATTAAATACAATTGTCAAAAACAAAATAAAAATAAAAACAAAATAAAATTGTAAAATAAGTGTCAAGATTGGTTAAAATTCCGCAATAGCGGTTTGTAAAAGGTAAAACAGAAAGTGTTCCGTCGAAAAACGAACACCGTAGAATACTACGGCACTCAATATACCTAAAATCTACTTAAAAACTAATAAAAACTATTCTACAGTCACTCTACAAACGAGCTCTACCACGACTCTAGATAGAGTCGCCGGTCTAGCACCAATCGATAGCCCTTGTTGGGGGCTAACTCACGGAAAAAACCGCGTCGCTCTACGATCAGCGGTTCCCGAGTTATGACGACTTTAATTTTTTCAAGATGGCGGCTAAACTAATGGTTTCACCGCAACCAAATCTTTAAAAATTCGTAACTCGTGAACCGCTAGTCGCAGAAACGCGAGCGACGGTTCTCCGTGATGGGCTTTGTGCCCTCTACCCGAAACCGGTTTAAATTTTTGAATCTGGAGGTCGACTCTATCTAGAGTCGCAACCCTACGCAATGTGTAGAACCCGCCACAGCTATAAATATAAAAGAAACCGCGTCTTTCTAGGACGCCTAGAACACAAGTTATGCCCCTTTTTACAATTCCAAGATGGCCGCCAATATGGCTGCCGGCTTTACAAATTTTTGTAAAATCCGTCAATTTTAATCGTATCCAACCGAGCTTGGGCTCGTTGGATTCGTCTTTTAATCTAGAATTTAACTATACAACTATCTACATAAAATATGCAACCCCCGATTTATGGGGTACAAAAAACATATAAAATTACTATAAAAATGGCAAAAACTCGTGAAATTAATATAAAAAATTTTTCTAAAAAGCTAGGAATATTAATATGTACAACTTAATCTAATTTTTCTAATAGGTTGCGGAGTAATTAAACTGTTGGAAACACCCCCACGTGTCAACCCTTAAATTTGAAAAAATTATAATTCCGAAACTATCCAGCCAAAAATTTTGAAATTTAATATGGTTATAGAACTCAATAAGCTCTACAAGATTAACAAAAAATAAGTGGGGGTCGTCGCTTTCTTTTTCGAGATAAAAAATTTTGAAATTTAGAAAAAACTAAAAAATTTAATAACTCCGCTGAAACCAACCTTAAAATTACAAACGAAGTGTCGCCGAGCTGCTCCCGTTGTCCTCCGTCGTTTAAGACCTCTCGCGCTGTCCTCAGGCCAGTGGTTCTCAAACCACGTGGCCACGTGGTCCGCAGTTTTTCTTTAATAGCTCCCTGGATTTTCACGTGAAAAATCCAAGAAGGGTATCAAACTGTAGGGCTCAAAGAGCCGCGTCGAGCGATATAAAAATATCGTTATGTCGTCGCGCTTAATCAAGCAGCGTTCACGCTTAAAGTTTTTTAATTTTGAAATTTGTGCACTTTTTTCACTTTTAAAAATAGTTCTTGATATTTCCGCACAAAACTGAAACCACCACTAGGTAGGGCGCATCAAGGCGCAACTTTTGATATATCGCACTTTAAAATTGGTTGCGAAAAAACCACTTTTTCTGATTTTTAAAGTTTAAAAATCCGCGGAGCGACTCAGCGAAACAACTTAAACGTGCGTTCTCGGTGGCGGGCGACTGCAGAGAGGGGTTAGGTTAGGTTAGGTTAGGTTAGGTTAGGTTAGGTTAGGTTAGGTTAGGTTAGGTTAGGTTAGGTTAGGTTAGGTTAGGTTAGGTTAGGTTAGGTTAGGTTAGGTTAGGTTAGGTTAGGTTAGGTTAGGTTAGGTTAGGTTAGGTTAGGTTAGGTTAGGTTAGGTTAGGTTAGGTTAGGTTAGGTTAGGTTAGGTTAGGTTAGGTTAGGTTAGGTTAGGTTAGGTTAGGTTAGGTTAGGTTAGGTTAGGTTAGGTTAGGTTAGGTTAGGTTAGGTTAGGTTAGGTTAGGTTAGGTTAGGTTAGGTTAGGTTAGGTTAGGTTAGGTTAGGTTAGGTTAGGTTAGGTTAGGTTAGGTTAGGTTAGGTTAGGTTAGGTTAGGTTAGGTTAGGTTAGGTTAGGTTAGGTTAGGTTAGGTTAGGTTAGGTTAGGTTAGGTTAGGTTAGGTTAGGTTAGGTTAGGTTAGGTTAGGTTAGGTTAGGTTAGGTTAGGTTAGGTTAGGTTAGGTTAGGTTAGGTTAGGTTAGGTTAGGTTAGGTTAGGTTAGGTTAGGTTAGGTTAGGTTAGGTTAGGTTAGGTTAGGTTAGGTTAGGTTAGGTTAGGTTAGGTTAGGTTAGGTTAGGTTAGGTTAGGTTAGGTTAGGTTAGGTTAGGTTAGGTTAGGTTAGGTTAGGTTAGGTTAGGTTAGGTTAGGTTAGGTTAGGTTAGGTTAGGTTAGGTTAGGTT